>JARJPL010000049.1:0-62569 GCA_030782805.1 Aschersonia sp. MBC 622
AGGGGGGGGGGGGGGAGAGAGAGAAAGAGGGCATGCCCCAAATTACCTTGTCGCCGGACGGCGCTGTGCCTTGGTATATGACGCTCTTTTCCCGAAAAGTCGTCCAGTACGTCAGAGCTGCGTTGAGGAGCATGTAGACGACGACGGCGGCCGCGGTGTAGTGCTTGGTGCTGTCCCAGCCGAGCTTGTAGTCCCAGAGGAAGCAGAGCGCGGCGACGGAAAAGGCGCTGTAGCCGAGCACGAGACGTACATCCTGGAGGACATGGGTCTGCGTGAACTTGAGCGAATTGAGGTAGTTGGGGATCGCGTCGTCCGAGGTGTTCTTTAAATCTGTCGGGAGGCGCGTTTAGCATATAACCATGGACGGGGAGGCGGTTCCCTAAGGTTGGGCCGTGGAGGGGGAGTCCTACCGGCAAGGTTGTAGAGCGAAATCTTTTCGGCCGCCATTGTGGCTGTATAGTAGGGGCGTCGCGGTCGTGAAAATCAGGATAGGAGGAGAGAGATTGGTCGGATTCGTCGTTGCGCTTGATGGTCGAAGTGGCTTGTATAAGTGTCGTTCGTGGGGAAAGGATAGCTGTCCCCAGCGGCCGACCACCAATGCCAGAAAGTGGAGACTGCTTTCTTGGAGCTGTCGGCAGACCTGCAGCGTTCTTCTAGCGCCTCAGCCCGCCTGTAGCGGCTTGGAAAGTTGCCGCTGTCAGCCAGCTTCGAGCTAGCGGCGGGCGGCAGAATAGTAGCTCCGGACAAGGCGGCGGCGCGCCCAGCTCTTCCCATCCCATCAACCTCTCGACAACCGCTGACAAGCATCTTCCGCCGTCACGGCCCTCGAAAACCATATCTCCCACGCCCCCCCCTGCGGACCGACACACCAATTCGCTCCAATCATGGCGCAGGTTCCCGTGCAGACCCTCTACCGGGATCCCCAGTTGTTGTATGTCGTGAGAATGGCTTCGCCATCTTTCCCCCCTCCCCTTCGCAGAGCGGCGGGTTACCAGCTACTAACCGGCGCCATATAGCTACTGGATCCTGATCCCCATCTCCGTCGTCATGGTGCTCACGGGCGTCCTCCGGCACTACGCGTCGGTGCTCATGGCGCCGGTGCCCAAGAAGCTCGACGCCAAGGCTCTCCGCGAGCAGCGGGCCCTGGCGCGCGGTGTCACCCTCCGCGCGAACCACCACGTGCTGTCGCGGCGCGCATTCGAAGCTCGTCGCGAGGCCCTCACCGCCGGCTTCGAATCGGGCGAGTTCCTCAAGGACCCGGACAGCAAGGGCAAACCCCCCGGCAACCCGCTCAGCGACCCCGGCGCCATGGACGGAATGATGGGCATGATGAAGAACAACATGGCCATGATCATCCCCAACACGCTCATCATGAGCTGGATCAACGCATTTTTCAGCGGCTACGTCATCAGTATGTGTCTAACAGCTTCGACGATGCAAGGAGAAACGTAGGACGTTGCTGACTAGGATGCAGTGAAATTGCCGTTTCCCATTACCATCAAGTTCAAGAGCATGCTGCAGGCGGGCGTGCAGACCAAGGACATGGACCCTCGATGGATGTCGAGTATCAGTTGGTACTTTTTGTGCATCTTTGGCCTCCAATTTGTCTACGTCTTTCTTCTCGGCAGCGACAATGGTGAGTTGATTCCTGGGCTGCAGCAACACATACAGAGCGAAATACTGACGTCTTTCTACAGCTGCCAGCCAGCTCGCTCAGCAGATGCAGGCGCAGCAGATGCCTATGAACCCCATGGGTGGACCTGGTGTCGACATTGACAAGCAGTTCAAGGCTGAAGCCGAGAACCTACAAGTTGTCGAGCACTACTCTGTTCTGGACGAGGTTGAGGATCGCCTGCTAGCCCGTTTCTAGCGGCGTCTAAATTCCACTCAAAAGTATAAAATCAGATGATAGATCAATGTGTACAAGATATACGCCGTCCCATGAATGTTCCCAAAATAAAAAAAATCGACCCAAACCATGCTTTTCAACATTGCGACTATGCGCTATCCCACCACAAGCAGACGCCGAGACCTTCTTTAAACATGCTACCCTTGATGCGATAGGGTGTCTTGATGGGCGAGTCTTCGGCTTGCGTAGGGCCAATAGGGGTCTGGTCATGCCACTCCTCGTCAACGACCTGCAGACGCACCATCTCGTGGGTATCATAAAAGAGCCTCTCTTCCTCGTCAATGTTCCATATCCAAAGCTGTTCAGAGTGGTTACTGCGCAAAAAGGTTAGCGATGCCTGCTGCAAGGACGCGGCAGTTGAGCTACTTACTATTCAGCGCCCGCAGGTAGCTCTTCGAACGGTACAAAGATGTCGTCGAAGAAATCTGTCCGTACGTTGATGCCGGCGGGTGTGGAGCTGCGTATACGGCCAATGATGACTTCGCCTTTGAATGGACGAAAGACGATCATGCGAAACTCGACTTGAATATATTAGCCTATGTCTGAAGTCAGGAATCAAGTTTTGGAGATGCAATACCATTTACGTTGACCAGTCCGGTCCCATGGCCGATTAGTCCCTCTGACGTCCAGAGAATATCATAAAGGCATATACATAAGCCGATTTTTTGAATAACCTGTCACCATTTAAAGTCAGTCAGCGCGCCCCGAGTTAACGGGCAAGGACCGGCTCACCTTATTGGCGTATTTGGCGTTGATGTTGTCTTCAATGGCGATGATACTGCGTTTAGAAAAGTCTTCTGGCGCAATCTGCACGAGATCAGAAATTTTTGTCTAATACAGTACATCAGTTAATAATTAGCGCCTTGACTTCAATCAAGTCTGACGTACAAGAATGAACATAGCGAGGGCTCGTCGCGGCCGCTATCCGCGAGAGAGAAATTCAATATCCGGTACCGATTAGGACCACTGCCCGTTCCCCGGAAGTAAGCAAGCAGAATAAGAGGCTAGCTGGCCCGAAGCGACTCGTTGAAACGAATGAGGTCTTGCTTTGAGGACGCTCAGCTCCAGGCGCGCGAGACTACCTCTCGTGGCTTAGAAAATCAGAAAGCTTGCGCGGGAACAGAGCCACAGGATGCATCCAATCGGGCTTAGCTGTCAAGCCTCACTGTGGCTTTGCTGTGCTGACCGCCTGCCGCTTCGAGTGGCCATTTACCCCGGTCTACTAGCCAGAACAAAGTTACAATCGGCAGAAAAATAAGGCGGCGCCTCCCCTTGCCGCTCTCTGCCCAAACTATCTTGGGAAGCTCCTTTACGAGGCTGAAGATGCTTTTCTGCTTCAGATAAGAACAAAACAGACCGCACTTTCTGAATCCCAGCTGCGCACTCCGCTGTGTACGCTCTCGCATCGGACTGTCAAGGTAAAGCAAGCTTAAGCCGATAATAGGTTGTCGCTTGTTAGTTTGATTACGCCTCTGTTTCTTCGTCCTTTCCGCCGTCACCTGCTGTTTGCGTGTGCTCTCTCACTTCTTCTCTCTTTGAACAAGCATTTCCACAGACAGTTGTTGCGCAGCAAGTCCTTCTCGTCTCTGCACTTGAATTTTAGCGAACGCGCGTTTACTCTTATCTTGGAGCTCTCCCTATACACTCCTTTTTCATCTCGCCCATCTCCTTTCCATCATGTCGGGATACGGGTACGGGCCACCACCGCCGCCCCCGCCCCCTGCATCAAGCTCCTCAGGAGGCTATAGTCGAGGATCAAGCTCCCAGCGGCGTGGAGGCCCTCATGGCCGTGGTCGTGGAGGACAGGGGCATCACAACGGGCAGCGACATGAGCACCATGCTTCCCAGCCGCGGTACGATTATTCGCCCCAGCCATATGCGCATCACCCTCTTGGTGCCACGAGCTATCCCCCGACGCCTGCTGCCAGCTATCCGCATCAACCTCCCCCTCCTCCCCAATGGGGACACGAGCACGTCGGCCATCATGCGCATGCGCCGGCGCCAATGCCAGCCGCTTCATACTCTGCATATCCGCCTCAAAGCTACCCTCCGGTGCATTACACTCAACCACAGCAGCAGGTTCCATATACACCGCCTCAACACTATCCCTATGGCGCGCCGCCGCCGCCGATTCCATCTCAGTGGAATGGATCGGCACAAACGCATCATCTTGGTGGCCGGCCAGCACGTGGCGGTTATCATGACAAGGGCCCAAGGGGTCCAGCCAGACCCCCAAACGGCAGTGGCTATGCACAGCCCTACCAGCCTAGTCCACGCGCTCATCACCCTCCTCAACACTTTCCCTACGGAGGGCCTCCTCCAACACCGCCGTCTGTCACCCACCACAAAGACTCGCAACATGGGCAGTACCCACGTCGCGGTCGCGGAGGTCACCGAGATGGCGGCAACCGTGGTCGGGGTGGCCACCACAACGACAGGCACCATAATAAGCCGAATCAAAATCCCGTCCAGCACAAGAACGATTCCGCCTCCCATGGAAAGAAGAAGAAGCGCAAGACCAATACACTTGGCTTGACGCCTGGCACGGGGGAGGAATCTGAGGATGACGAGGGGGAGGAAAAGACGCTCAGTGAGCTGCTAGGACAGGAGGCATTAAGGTATGCTAAAGCACTGCGCATTTCGACTCATTTTCAATTTCTAACCTCAGCTTTAGTAATATCGGTGACGTTGCTGCTTTTCTAGCAGTGCGTCGACAGAACTACCCCACGAGAGCTCGTATCGAGGCCAAAAAGGCTGCCGCGCAAGCGCAAAGAAACGAGGACAAGACTGCGTCACTCGAAAGGGAAGCAGACAAGCTGCGTAAGCAGCTACGCAAAGTAGAATCGTCTATCAAGCGAAAGCGAGAGCAGGGCGACGAAGGTGATGAGATGCGTGGCGCCTCGGATAACTCGTCCGACGATGGCCCCCCTGAAACTCTATCAACCAAGGCGTCGTCTACAACTATACCCAGTCGGCCACTTCCTGCTGCTACCGGAAAGAGAGCAGATGTTACTAGACACTGCAAATACTATTCTACAGGTGGTACTTGCGGTAAGAAGGGCAAGTGCCGCTTCGTGCATGACCCTGCGATCCGCGAGGCTGCCATCAAAGAACGCGAGGCCAACCATGGCCGTTTGACCATTCAGCAGCGCTTAATCTTGAATGACAAGGAGCAAGAAGATTTAACGGTTTTGCGGTCTATCCAGTACCTCCGTCAAAAGGGCATCATGCCAGACGCAATCGCTGCGAGTGCGGCCGCGTTAAACGGGAGCAAGGAAAGCAGCGCCGAAAAGGACACAGAGGTCAAAAAAGAGGCCACTTCAGCTGATAAAGATCCTGGCCCACCACTTGTCGTTTCATCCACCTCTCCATATCAGCTACTACCGCCCCCGACATCGCCACCGCAGGAAACCGTGAAGGTTGAGCCTGATGTGAGCACGGCAGAGAGTCACTCAAACGACAAGATGGAGGTTGAGAGTGATGACTCGGACACTACCAAACACTACGAGGGATGGCTCCTTCAACCCTATGGCTCAAGCGGCAAAGGCAACGTTGCGCCGTGAGTACGGGCGCGTTGAAGTATCATGTACTAAACACGCGGGAACGACCGACCTAGATCAAACATTTGTCTAAAGCAGAATGTAGAGTGGAGCAATTTCCCGATTACTACCATTGTAACACAGCTAACCACGGCTTTTAATATACCACTACTTGACTTGATGTTGTAGCCATGTGTAAGAGTGCTCTTGCTACTTTGACAGCATAAAGTGCAAAGCGGCATCGAAAAGGATAAATATAAAACTCCATCGCTAAATGTTTATATAACAAAGTATGCTCGCCAAAACCCGTCCACCTTACCCCCCTCTTAGGTTCTTCAACAAATTGAAAAAGAGAGAGCAGAGAGTGTGGGAATAAAAGCTTTCTAAACAAGAAAAGCATCCCCGATAACGCCATGGTATATTCTCAGCCTGCCTGCCTCGTTTCTCCCACGCTCGTCGGCGCTCGCCCACCACATCACCTCTTTGCGTATCCGTCACCTAGCAAGACAACGCATCAAAAAGAGCAGCGGAGTAGAGAAAAAGAAGAAAAAGCAAGTTTCACCGGTAGCCACCGAGGGCTCTGCGGCGACGCTCCTCCTTGGCGGCCTTGAGGCGCTTTTCCAGCTTCTCCTCGCGGACGTCCTCCAGTCGGGCGATGCGCGCGGCGCGGTCCTCCTCGTCGTAAATGTCGTCCATGCCGGCCTCCATGTCGGACGATGCGTCGGACGCGTACCCGTAGCGAGGCTCGCCGCCCTCGTCTTCCTCCTCCTCGTCGTAGTCAATGAAGTCGTCCATGTCCTCGTCGAATTCGTCATCGTACTTGCTGCCGCCGCGCGGGCGGACCTTGGGCGCGCTGAGAAGAGCGCCGCCGCGCGGAACGTCGTGGTGCCGCTTCTTGGAGTCGCTGGTGCCGAGTTTGGGCCGCGCGGTGCCCGCGTAGCCGGTCGTCGCCGTGGCGGCCTTTTTAATCTTCTTCTCGGGTTCAACAGCGGCGGCAGGCTTACGGGCGGAGCCTGACGAGGATGTTGGTGGCCGCTGCCTGGACAGGGACGAGGAGGACCCAGCGCCGGGTCGTCTGGCGCCGCTGCTGCCACCGTTCGAGATACCGCTACCCGCAAGACGCTGCGAGGGCCGTGATGTGCCACCGTAACCGGGAGCCGCGACCGGTTTCTTCCCCCTCGCGGCTGCCGTCAATGGTCCCGAGGCGGCAGCGTCCTCTTTGGACCGCCGCGGGGGGTTCTCAACCTTTTTGTGCTGAATCTTGCCGACCTGCCCCATTGACGCCTGCGCTGCCTTGCCGCGGGCAAGAATCTCGGCAAACGAGCCCTTTTTCGGTGCTGCCTTCGCGGGAGCGGCGGCAGCGGCGGCTTTGGCGGACGACGACGAGGACGCGGGCGGCGCGGGTCTGGGCTTGCTCGGTGTCGGTCTCGACGGTCGATCGGCCGCTGTTCCGGCGTAGCGCTGCGCAGCGGACGAGGCCTGGGTTGGCTTTGGCGCCGGCGCCGGCGGCGTGACGCGCGGTGCCTTGTTGAGATTGCTGGAGAGCT
Source organism: Aschersonia sp. MBC 622 (assembly GCA_030782805.1). Lineage (NCBI taxonomy): Eukaryota > Fungi > Ascomycota > Sordariomycetes > Hypocreales > Clavicipitaceae > Aschersonia > Aschersonia sp. MBC 622. The sequence goes on from JARJPL010000049.1 coordinate 6,996, forward strand.
CAGCGCTGGCCTTTCGCTTGATATTCGCGGCGGAATTCGGGCGAACGGTCGTTGAGGTCTTGTCCGCCCCTCCGCTGATCGAGGCTAACAAATCACCGATCTGGATGTAGTCACAGTTAGTGAGTGAGCTGTGTCGCGGAGAGGTACTGCAGACTGCTCGCGTCTGGCAGGCGCTCTGACTCACAGGCATCGTGAAAGTGTCGTTTGGTCACGCTTGCCACGGGTATGAAGATGTTGTCGAAACGGGGTGCGTGTTTTGTGTTTCTGTTTTCAGTACAAGATTCTGCCGGCTGCTCAGCGCTCAGTCAAAAGCCTCGGGACCCAAAAAGCCAAGGCAAACAATCCTCGCAAATTTGGGGTCAGCTTCGACCTGGCGCGCCGAGGCAGCACTTGTATTTAGCCGTGGTACGGAACCACAGTTTCCCGCGTGCGGTACAAGAAGACCAATGAAAAATGTTGGAAATATGCGCAAGCGGCGGTGTGACGAGCCGTTAATACAATGATTCACAGCTTCATGAATCAAAGAGAGTGGTGGCGCGGGAAAAAAGGGCACAAAGAAGAGAAGACGGTATGATGTGAGCAGCTGTCAACTTGTCGTCCCCGGTATTGGCTAGCCAGAAAGCCTAACCAGTCCAAGGCAGGCGTAATGTTGTAAAAGAAAAAAATAGAAGTATGCGCCACATTCGAGATGAGGCACGTGATGCATGTCATATCGGTGGCGGATACATGTGTGGCTGGTGCGTACTTGTATCGAAGCCCCACTCCCTGCCTGCGCCCTAACTCTGAGTGGCTCGCCTAGGAGAAACCCGTTTGCCCACAAACTGGAAAAGAATTGTGTGAGGGCATCCACCACTGGGGCTTTTCTGTGTGCCTACTTTCTCGTGACCCGCCCATTCAGAACCTTTTTCTCTTTTGATTCTACTCTCAATCCCATTGCATCAATTTTGAACCCGAAGGTTTCAGTCTCCGCCTCAATACCCGCGGTTAAAGTGATTGATTTCTCGTGTTCCTTTTCGAACTCTCAACAGTGAGTCGCGCCGTCGCCTCCAATGCTTTTGCGCCATGAACTTGAATTTCGAGTGTAAATACATGCCTGCCACCCCGCGATAAAAAAAAGCAGGCATGAATTGAACACTTGTGGGAAAGAAATTTCGGCCGAAAGCGCAAAAGCGTCTTGACTGCAGCTCGGCTAACCAGCCATCCCATTACACAGAACAAATTCAAAATGAAGCACCTCGCCGCTTACCTTCTTCTTACCCTCGGCGGTAACGAGTCCCCCTCCGCCAAGGACATCACCGGCGTTCTCTCTGCCGTTGGCATTGAGGCCGATGAGGAGCGCGTCAAGACCCTCCTCTCCGAGCTCAAGGACAAGGACATCAACGAGGTACGGATACACAATCGGTCATTGGGAGGGGGCTGTCGACGAGTACAGGTCTTTTCTGCGCGGCAGCTGGCGACGGACGACAAGGAATCGTCACTCCCGCAGGAATGATCTTGCTCTCCACAGAGTACCCTGACTATATATATACAGGAAAACGAGAACAGAATGCTGACATGTGACCTTTTTTTTGCAGCTGATCGCCGAGGGCTCCAGCAAGCTCGCCTCCGTCCCCTCTGGTGGTGCTGGTGGCGCTGCTGCCGCTGGCGGTGCCGCCGCTGCCGGCGGTGCTGCCGACGCTCCCGCTGCCGAGGAGAAGGAGGAGGAGAAGGAAGAGTCCGACGAGGACATGGGTTTCGGTCTGTTCGACTAAGCGGTCCGCTCACGACTCTTACGGTAACGACGACAAGGAAAATAGAGAAGAAGACGGAACAAAGCTGGCCTCTTCTCTCTTTTTTTTTCCACCGGGAAAAAGCGATTTCATGGTTTTTCGGGTATTGTGCAACAGAAACGGCATTGGTATGGAAAAATGGGGACCAATGTGCACACTTGGGGTTTACGTCTTGGACTCGCCTTGGTGCGATAGTTGGAGTTGTTTGGCCTCGAGATTTACGATGAATCAGAATCAATTTTTCGGAGCGTTGCTGCTACTGCTGCTGCTGCTGGTCACTGTGAGACTTGTGATGTGTCGTCGTCGACTACACGGGTGGTACTTCAAGCATGATGCCATTGTCTAATCATTAAAGTATAGGCTACGAAAGCTAAGAGGTCCCAGAGTTTCCAAGTCGCGTGTTGCGCACTTTCAACGCTTTTCTGGCCGATAGTCGGATTCTGAACCTTGCCAGGAAAACCGGCGCGGCTCTGCTACTTCCGCATACGCGGGCAGTGGTGAACCACAGGGATCGGCTGCCGAATAGGACCCTTCACGATGCTCCGGCTGTGATCCTCTATGCGTGTCCTCGTAATCATTATCATCGTCATCATCAGACTCACTGCGTCAAACCAGGTTAGCAGTGGGCAGACCGCACGAGCCTCGCCTTGTTCGTTTCTTCCTTGCGTTTCTCTTGTCAACTTACTGATAGCAGTCTTGTAACTCGCCCGGCCGATAGCTCAGGAGATTGTGGACGGCCGCCTGAAACTCTTCAGTGCCGCTGTACGGGTTCGCGGTGGCCGGGGGGATGCCTATTTGCAGCGGCGACGCGGCGCGCATCCTCGCTGCTTTACCAAACGCCTCCATTTCCGCCGCCGACGACGAGGCCCCCCTGGTAGCAGCTACAGCCTGAGCCGCGGCAGCGACTTTGATACCAAACGCCTCCTTCAGTTTGGTGAAGCGCCCGCCACGGGTAGCGCTGCCTTGACCGCTGGTTGTCGAACCTCGGGGCCGCGTGTCCGGTATGCGGGTAATGTGCGGAGGGTAGTGGCGGTGGTTGTGCGATAGGCTGTGTACCTCCTCAGAGCCCTTTCGTCGCCCGTAGAGGTAGATGCTGATGCTGGTGAACACGATAATGGCGAATATGCTTACACAGAGCGCCGCAATTTGCGCAGGGCTGACGGCGGCCGTCGTCTCCTAGATTGTACAACAGTTTTAGCAAAGTCGTTGGTGCATCTTTCCCCATGTCTAGCAAATAGAACCACTGGGTAAACAAGTCGTCACTCACGCTGGCTGTGTCCGTCATATCTTGGCGGCCGAGGGCATCACAGGTGGTGCGGGTGCATGTATGCCGTCGTACAAGGGTGAGTCGGACTGGTTCGTCAAGCAACGCGGGTAGACGGGAATGAGAGGATGAGATTCGGCTGCACAAAAAGACTACAGAAAGAAAGACATCGACTCAAAAGGGACTAGAAAAAAAAGCGGCCAATACAAGCTTTTTCTCCGCTTGGCGGCCAAGCCATGGTCAAAGAAAGCAAACAATTCTGCCTGCTTATTAGTTGGGTCACACACGCTTGGGCCTGGACGTCCTGGTCAATCGGGAGCGCGACGACAAAGGAGTGGCGTCAGCGATCTTGCGTTGACATAGGTGGGATATACGATTTGCAATGCTCTGCAGAAAGATGCTTGCCGATCGTGCTTCATGCCCTGGTCACGCAGCAACTATGTCGTTTCTGCCCATCTGAGGCGTTGAGACCTAGGGTGCGCCCGCTCGCGCAAAAGCAAACAAATTCCGGGGGTATGACCGCTGATTTCGTATCTACATAGAGGAGACAACAGGGAGAAGTAGGTAACGGGTGTGAAATATAGAATGCATTCGTACCATCTCATCTGCCCCTGATGTTCGAGTAACATAGCTCCATTCGTGTGGTGGCCTGGCCCTTGATCCAGTTCCGAGGCTTGGTGAGGCATCATGGTAGAAATGCTTCTTCTTCAACGGGAAAGGCTACGCACTTGACCAAAGCTACATGCTTTCCGCCCGTGGTGGTCTTGCTTTCTTTGACGCTACTAGCGAGCCTGTGCAGATTCAGTGATTTTTCAAGAAAGTCGAGGGCCCGTTCAAAAGCCAATTCAATTTTAATCCAGTTCGTATCTGACCATCCGCCTTTCGTGTTTCTTCATTGTATCTTCTTGGCTTTGCTCGTCTTGGAAGCCTTAGGTAATAAGTCGCTATCAACAATGAGTCTCCAGAAGCACCAAACATAGCAGATCATGAAGCCAGCGGCACCGATGCCAACATTAGCCACGATCCACAGATCGGGCTTGCTCGGCGGTGGCGGCAAAATCGCCTGCGCAATATGCCAAGCGGCCATGAGCACGTAAAAGCCGGAATGCAGAGCCAGCGTTGCGTACTGCACCAGAGGCTTAGTGTGGGTGTCTTGCAGCAGCGCAGTCCAGGAAACAGGGGGCAGACCAAGCAGATATGCCCAAAGAAGGGTAAGCACTGCGTAAGGAACGGCCAGGTCAACACGTTGCAGCAGAGGGAACATGGTCCACGCGCCGAGAATGTTGGCGAAACCGACCCAGGAGCGCACACTGCCATTGAGGCCTTGCTTGCCCGCGAGAAGCATCGTCATGGGCATCAAGGGAAGAAGAACACTCTTTTCGTGAACTTGGTAGCTGAAAAGAAAGAACCCCCAAGCTGTGGTGGCAAAGGCTAGCGGCATAGTAGCTTTGAGCGGCTTGATGAAGAGTATCAGGTTTGGTGGGATGACGGCGAGCAGCGTGAAAGCGAGAGAAGCCTTTTGCAGCAGGTCACTGGGGTAGTTTCTCAGCTTGATGACGACGTTGGCAGCGCACCAAAAGTTGGCAACCTTGTCCTCAAAGAGGCCACGAGCAAACGGAAACACACGGTGCACTAATTGTACGAGTTGCTCCACCACGGGGTAACAGAAGGCTTCGGTGTCGAGATGATTCGAGAGGAATGAAAAAATGGGCAACGGCGGCGGAGGACCTCCAAGCTCGGGTCGCGAGGAGATGCCCCGGCGGGCATCATAGAGAGCACCGGCGACGATGGGGAGCACCAAGACAGCAAAAGAGATGAGCGTTACCAGAGCGATTCCAATAAGCCGGCCAATGCTGATACTAGGCTTGATGCAACGTCCGAGAAGGTAGGCAAAGACACTGAAAGCGTAGTAAAGCGCCATCTGTTTGAAGCCTAGAGCGCCAACAAAGAAGACGGCGGCCCATCTGTAGCGCTCGGCGAGGAGGCTCGACATGCTGGCAAGCACGAGTCCCAGCATGACTGTATTGTACTGAAAGTGAATGTGGTCGACGAGGATAGTTCCAGGCTGCATCAAAATGGCAACGAGGGCGACATTGCTGGCCCAGGCCGGCACGCCGCTCAGTCTGCTGAAGCGGCGGACAAAGACTACGACGGCGGGGATGTAGGTCAGGTACTCGGATACGATGACGGTCGCGCGCATGAAGACTTTCAGATTGGCATCACGGGATCCGCGCGATGTGAAGAGCGCAAACCAGGCCGGGTCGAACAATGCGCCAATCTTGCCGAGAAGCCAGCTGTGATAGGCCGTCAGGGGCGGGTAGTCTAGCCCCCACCACTCGAGGTCGTGAAAGTACCATTGGGAGATGGGCAGATGCGTGGTGATTTCCATCCAGTGTCGTTGCGCCTCGTAGTCGCCAAACATTGGGGGTCGCTCGAAGCCTATAGTGAAGAAATGGAAGAGAGCTGGTTAGCTTGGCTGTTTGTTCGAGGCCACTGCCGGACACGACGAAGGAAACGCACCAGAGTAGCCCCAGAGTCCTGCTGCCCAGCGAAACAGTCCGGCGACCATGAGAACAAGAGGTAAAACGGTCCATTGCGAAGAGGCTGTGCGTAGCGGCCAGAGAAACCCGGCCAGCGGGAACAAGGGCGCTTTGGAGGGAGCTTCGGCGCGTGGGCGGACGTCGAGGTCGACGCCGTTTGTCTTGCCCTTGCGCCTGGGCTTGTGCGAGGCAGGGCTGGCCATGGCCATTGTTGCTTGGCCTTGAGTAAGGTTAGAGATTCAAGAAGGAATCGACATACGGGACTGCGTTCGCCGTGTAGAGGGAAATGGCACGAAAGAGAAGAAGGAAACGGAATGAGTCGCAGAAAAGAGTGACGTGTGAAGATGAAAGAAGCTGTCCCTAACTGGTGTGGAGAACTGCTAGAGGGAGCTTCCGTTGACTACTTGTGCCCACCTAGAGTGTCCCGTGGTCTGGTATGCGCAACGTTGGAGAAAATCGTTATCCTTGCTCAATTGATAATACCTTTTTTTTTTTTTTGCCGAAAATTGACTAGAGACGGTATCTACTGAAAATGCAATAGAGACGGACTCGCCAAAATCTTACCACGTTGGTTCTGGTACCTGAGTTTGAAAGCGTCAGCTCAGCGACACTGGCTGAAGCTTAAAGTCACAACTCGAGATGGACTTCCGGATCAAACTCTACATAGGTCTCGAATATGTGCCAAGGCGGAGGCGTATCAATATCTAGGGTGGCTGTCTGTTACCAACTTAGTGAGCAAGTCATTGTATTATTGCCAAGTCGGCGATAGGTAGGGGAAAAGGAGGAGTCTACAAGGGAGAGTATTCATAGAGGGAGAAAACAAGTGACCAAAAAAAATGAGCAAAAGTTAAGATGGTAACGAAAATAGGCAAGAAAGAGAATTAGCCGCAAAATCGCCGATAACGATGATTTAATTCAGTGCATGTCGGTTTCTGTAACCTGTGCAAGTGCTGTATAGATGTTGGTTGCTACCTAGTCACCAAATGTGAACAAGTGCAGCACCATGCCAGCGACGCAAAACCACATGATATAGTCATCGGGCCACCGGCCATTGGAATGAGATCGTACCACATACTGTCACGATAGTGTTTGTTGGCCAAGCCGGGCCCGGTTGCTCGGACTCATGCAGCTGTCTCAGCGGTCGTCTGATATTGTTAGGTAGCTAGCGTCAGTCGGCGCAGCGAACGGGAATGTGACGAGAATAGGTGGCGGGCAGGATCCGAGGACAATTTGAATCATTTTGTGAGGTGCTAAATGAATGCGAAATATGAAAAGAGAGTTTTTTTTTGAAAGCATATGGTGCCCGAGAAACATGTTTATTGAGGCCAGAACTTGACGCACGGCCATGGCCGAGTACCTGTCGTGCCCGTGCAATCGTATGAATTATTTACATACTCGAGTCATTCTGCAATTTCTCACCAGCAATGCCCCGTTGGCATATTGATTGAAAACGGGTTTCCTAGTCAATTCTCCGCCCGACGCAATTTCAATCAAGTCTCGCTATAACGCTGTGCCAAAAATCCATACAACTCAACTTGCGTGTTTGCCTACTCAAGTATTTAAACATCTCGGTAGTCGGTACTCTGTACAGCCTCAGGGACAAACGTCCCACTAATTCACTGACCCCCCCGGTGCCCCCCCCTTCAACGTCCGCCCATCGTCACCGGAGCTGCAAGTACCTAGAACAGCTGAGCCTCCCTACCTCACTTCACTCCTGCATGCCAGTCTCGCATTCGTCACCTTCAATATCGTCGTCTTGGCCTCCGATACCCACGGCAAACGTACTTGCCATTCGACACCTAGCGATGCTGTCATTCTGATTTCGCCCGCTGGCCACCAACTCTTCTTCCTCTCTACTCAACTTCCGACCCATTCGCATAGATCATCACGGGCCCCCGCGACCTGCCTCACCAAGCCATGGCTTCTCTGCAAGCCCACCGCCTCGACGCGGATGGCGACGACGGTCAGCCAGAGTCGTCATCGCGAGCGTCGCTCTCTTCCGCTTCCACAACCAGCCTTGTATTCGACCGCTTACAAGAAGAGGTGGAGAAAAAGCCCTCCGACCGGAAGACGAGCCACCGCGACACCGAAAATAAATTCAGCCCCTTTCGCGACGATGATGAGGACCAAAATAATGACCTGGAGAGCGGCCCCTTTCTGCCTCAGTCTGGCGCCGGCGCCGGTATCGGCAAACAAATACCCATGGACCGCAACTTGAAGCGTGTGCTCTTCATCACATTTGCTGTTCTCATCGCATTCTGGGGCCTTGGCCTTGGCCTCTTTCTCTTCACTGGCGGCCATACACATGCCAGCGACACCGAACACGACCCCGATGCCGACACGCGAGGCTCCGGCAAGCCCGTCACCCTGGATCAGGTCCAGTCTGGATTTTGGAACCCAAGCTACCAGTCCATCAGCTGGATTGCGAGCCCGGATGGCCAAGACGGTCTGCTTCTCGAGCAAGGCACCAGTGATCAAGGCTTCTTGGTTGTCGAAGATGTTCGCAACAGCCAAGACACACCCGATGCTGCTGCAGATGCTGTCAGTACCAAAATCCTCATGAAGTCATCTTCCTTTACGCATGACGGCCGGCAGCATCATCCCACTACCCTCATGCCGAGCCCAGATCTAAAAAGCGTCCTGCTTGTTGTCTACAAGGAAAAGAATTGGCGACATTCATACACTGCCGTGTACTACATCTTGGATGTGGAAACTCAAGCTGTAGAGCCATTGATCCCTTTTGAAGATGACGTTCGCATTCAGCTCGCCACCTGGAGCCCCCAGAGCGATGCAATTGCCTTTACCCGTGATAACAACATGTACATTCGTCACATCAAAGGCAGTAAACAGATTGTTCAAATTACCAAAGACGGCGGTCCTGAATACTTTTACGGTATCCCGGATTGGGTATATGAAGAGGAGGTCTTTAGCGGAAACAGCGCAACTTGGTGGTCTGCCAATGGCAAGTATCTCGCCTTTTTACGCACCAACGAGACTGGTGTGCCTGAATACCCCATCGAGTACTTCAAGTCACGGCCCAGCGGCAAAGCGCCTATCAAAGGCGAAGAGTCGTACCCTGATGTTGTCAACATCAAGTACCCCAAAGCTGGCTCGCACAACCCGGTTGTTGACCTCCTCTTGTTCGATGTCGATGCTGGCGAGGTCTTTTCTGCAGAGACCGAGGACGAATTTCCTCCAGATGACCGCATTATTAACAACGTTCTCTGGGCTGGTGACAAGCTCCTAGTAAAGGAGACCAACCGAGTCAGCGATTTCCTCAAGGTCCTGCTCATCGACGTCGCCAATCGCAAGGGCAAGGTAGTCAACTCGGTCAATGTCAAGGACATTGACGGTGGCTGGTTTGAGATTTCACACACCATGACCTATATCCCTGCCGATTGGTCCAAGGGCCGCAGATACGATGGCTACATTGATGGCATCATTCACGAGGGCTACGAGCACATTGGCTACTTTACCCCTCTCAATAACAGCGAGCCCGTCCTCCTTACCTCGGGTCAGTGGGAGGTCGAGAACGCGCCTTCGGCTGTCGATCTGGCAAACAACCTCGTGTACTTTGCCGGTACCAAGGAATCCTCCATCCAGCGCCACGTCTACTCGGTCAAGCTTGACGGATCCGAACTCAAGCCGTTTACCGACGTCTCCGAAGAAGCCTATTACAGCGTAAGCTTCTCCTCTGGCGCCGGCTACGCGCTGCTATCCAATCGCGGCCCCAAGGTGCCCACGCAAAAGATTGTCGCCACGCCCTCCAACGCGGCCTCGTACAGCCGCGTCCTCGAGGCCAATGCTGAGCTGGCCGACCGCGCCCGCAAGCACGAGCTGCCCGTCCTCAAGTACGGCACCATTGACATCTCCGACAACGTGTCACTCAATTACGTCGAGCGCCGCCCGCCGCACTTTAACCCGAAAAAACAGTACCCCGTGCTCTTCCAGCAGTACTCGGGCCCCAACTCCCAAACCGTCACCAAGCGCTTCGCCGTCGATTTCCAGTCCTACGTCGCCTCCAGCTTGGGCTACGTCGTCGTCACCGTGGACCCCCGCGGCACCGGCTTCAAGGGCCGCGCGCACCGCGTCGTCGTCCGCGACCAGCTCGGCGTCATCGAGGCCCAGGACCACATTGCCGCCGCTCGCCACTTTGCCGCCCGCGACTACGTCGACGCCGACCGTCTCGCCCTCTGGGGCTGGTCCTACGGCGGTTTTCAGACCCTCAAGACGCTCGAGGCCGACGCCGGCCGCACTTTTGCCTATGGCATGGCCGTCGCACCCGTCACCGACTGGCGCTTCTACGACTCCATCTACACGGAGCGCTACATGCGCACCCCGCAGCAAAACCCCGACGGCTACGACACGTCCCGCATCGCCAACGCCTCTGCCCTCGGCCAGGCTACGCGCTTTCTCATCATGCACGGCTCCGCCGACGACAATGTGCATTTCCAAAATTCCCTCACGTTGCTAGACGACCTCGACGTCGCGGGCGTGGAAAATTACGACGTCCACGTCTTTCCCGACAGCAACCACGGCATATATTTCCATAATGCCAACAAGATTGTGTATGACAGTATGTTTGAACAGAATCCCAACCCTACCACCCTTTAAACAAGTCATCATTTTTTTTTTAACTTACCAAAACTACAGAACTCAATAATTGGCTCATCAATGCCTTCAATGGCGAATGGCTCAAGATTGCCAACCCCAAGCCGAATCCCATCAAGCGCTCTCTGCAAAGATTGGCCGAGTAATCATTACGCAATAATCAGGATAGACAGGAGAGGGGGCATCCTATGTAATGAGACGGTATATCTTCTTCTTTTTTCCATTTACATCATCAGGTAGGTAGCGAGCAATCACATCGTTGTTAAATGACATCATAGTTCTTTTCAGGTAGTAGTCGAAATTCAAATAGCAGCATTAATCGAATAAACTATCATACACATACAACATTCACAAATTGGCCATTCTGGCTTGCAAGTTCGTGAATGCTTCCACCTCATCTCAACTCTCACTTCCTCTATTTTCTCCCACCTCATGAAAAGCAAGTCATTCGCGCAAGCCGCACAGAACATAGCATCGAGATCAATCGCAATAGATGCCCATTGCTCTTCGTTCCTATATCCGTATATTTTCCTCCCTCTCTTCTTCACATGGGCCATGCAGTTCCAAAATAGATTCGCTTTCGTCCCGCGTGCATTTCCTTTTAGTTTTGCCCAAGTACGCCTGCACCTAATCCCAGGCCTCAAAAAGGTTGAAAACAGTATAATAAGGCCTTCGAAAAGACGGCGCAGTCCTCCATAATAAATCATCATGAGGCCGCATCGCAAGAAAACATTACTTGCAACGCTTAGTATCCGTAACCGGTGGGCTGGGAGGCAAAGCCAGTGGGCTGAGGGGCGAAACCGTTCGCTTGGCCATAGACCGGAGCGGGCGAGGCGGGACCGCCAGGGCCGGCAGTAATCATCAGGCGACCTGCACCCAGGATGGGAGTGTTGTCCTCAGTCTTTTCGTGCTCCTTTTCTTTGGCCTTGCGGGCCTCATTGTCGGCCTTCAACAGAGCGATCTCCTTGGTCTGCTGCGAAAGCATGTTGATCATGTAGGGCATGGTAAAGTCATTGAGACCGTGGCGCCACGACAGCTCAAGAACGACATCTGGGCGGATAAGATCGTTGCAGGCATACAGCATGCCGGTGTAGCACTCGCGATGACCAATGTCGACAAACTGTGGCGCAGTCAGTAATTGCTGAATGAGGGCACTGAGGGCAATACTTACATAGCGAAGAAGGTCCTCAACAATGTCAGCCTTGGCGGAAATGGCTGCAGTCTCAATGGCATCCTTGAACAGCTTGTCCTGTTTCGACAAGGCAATGGATTTCTCCCACCGCTTGTTCTTGCGGTAAATATTAGCGGCAATCTGGCGGAAGAAAATGAGATCATGCTTCTCGAGACGAGCAGCCAGCTGGACGGCGTCGTAGTTGTCGTAGTTCTGGACCGAGTCGCGGAGCGTCTTGTAGTCCTCCTCCTCGATGAGCAGGTCGTTGACAGCCTCATTGACACTGCGCTTGTTCTGGCTCTGCACGTTTAGCAGGAATGGCTTGATGAGCGGTAGGCTATCATTCTTCTGGAACATCTTTACCACGCGGTTGACATCAACTCGGGTGGTCAGGGCAGCGAGGAGGTCGGTCAGCAGCGAGGGGTGCTGCTCGACGTAAAACTTGATAGCGCGATAGTAGATTTCCAGATTGGCAACCTTGACAACAATCTCCTTGAACTGCTGGTGATCCCAGGAGTTCTCAGGGCGCTCAATTACGGCAAGAGCAGCATTGTCAAACTCGTCATAATGGTAGTAGCAGAAGACCAATTCCGGCCACAGGTTGGCTTCCTCGCACGCGCGGATCATCTTTGGCATGTTCATCCTGGACCAGAAGATCTTGATGTGCTCCATGAGGCGCTCGGGGTGGTACTTGGACAGAGCAATGCCAAGCTCAGTGAACATGCCCATGTGAGCACGCTCGAGGCCAAGACCCTGCTCGAGAAGGCTAATAAGCTCATCAAAGTAGCCGTTGTATTCGTATTCCTTGACGAGCTCTTGTAGCTGCTCAGCATCGACAATCAGATTCAGACCGCAGATTTGAGCCAGGCGGAACTCCTTCTTGTTGACGCAAGCACCGTGCACCTGCTTCCAGACTTTGATGTTATTGGCCTTGCGGGCGCAGTCGACGGCAGCCTGGTAATCCTCGAGATGGACGAGAGTAGTGGCAAGCTTGGCCCAGTTGGAGATGCTGGTGAAGAAAATCTTGGAAGCTTCGTAGAGGCCCTCGTTGTAGGCCTTATCGCCCGACTCCTCAATGTTGGCGACATTAGTGGCGCGGAGGAAATCCTCCAGCTCGGGAAGCTGGTCCAATCGGGCGTACGAAAAGGCGAGAGCGGTGTCAATGGCAGGCTCACGCAGAGTTTTGCGGGCCATGCGGAGGTAGCGAACGAGGTCCTCGTCCTTGCCAGCATGAGTAGCAGTTTCAATCACTTCGTTGTAGTTCGAGGGGTCCTCGGCCTTGATATAGGAATCAATACCGTCAGTGACACGCAGACCGTCGAGCTGAGCCTTGGCGACCTTGCTCCATACGTCAGGCAGGTCAACCTCCTCGGCATAAGCCTGGGCCCGATCAATGCTCACAACGTGCTCGACGAGAACGTTGACAGCGGCAGACTTGTTATCGGCCTTCTTGTAAATCTCAAAGGCCTCTTCGTGCAGACCGACGTCAATGCAGGACGTGGCGATTTCGTCTGCGTTGTAACCATCGAGTTTGTGAATGTAGTCCATAACACGACCCTTGTCAGCCTTGGCAGCCGTGAACAAGAGGAGATTCTGAAGATTCTGGTTGTCGCTGAAGGGGGAAGGCTCAAGAACAATCTTTTCAAGCAGCTCGATGAGTTCGAGCGGCAGGTCATTCTCAAGCAGCGCAGCGACAGCGACGGAAACCTTAGCAGGGTCAGTCGACTCAGGGACAGCAGTGGCAGTGACCTGATCAACAACAGAGCGTCGGTGAATATTGTTCTCGCTGAGGACAAAGTTCCACAGCTCACCGTCGGAACGCTCGAGCAAGTAACGAGCCTGAGCGCGGTACATGGAGTTTTCATTGGTAATGTTAACGAGCTCGAGATCGTTCTGACCCTTGGAGTAGGCAATGTAGGCGAGGTTGGGATCACGCTTCTCGCAGTATTTACCAACAGTCAGAGTGTCATACTGATCGTTCTCCTTAAGGAACTTCTCAGGGTTGTTGTTCGAGTCGATGTAGATCTTGGCCAAAGCATTAAAGACAGCCTGCTGTTGGTTGCCAGCCTGGAGAGTGGCCTCGAGGAAAGGAAGGAGAAGTTTGAGGCGGTTGCGAGACTCGACTTCGGCGACGAGTTCGTCAATGTTGATCTCCTGGGCATTGACAGTGCTCAGAAGCTGCTTGATGATGTTCTCCTCGCAGTCAACATCAAGTAGGCCACCAACAACAGCTGGAGTGCGTGAGGGGTTGACACGCTGGACATATGCCTCAATAGCCTGGAAGTGCTTGTTCTGGTAGAGGAACAGGATGAGGTCATGGACAAAATTAAATCGGTCGCAGACAATGATGAGAGGAAGCTGTTCGGGAAGCTTGGCCTCCTTGAGGAAGTTCTTTACCTTTTCGGGGTTATAGCTATTGCTGTCACGGCAGATGCGCTCGACCTCGTTGAACTGGCCCATCTTTGTGGCAGCCTCGATGTACTTGAAGTGCACATCGGGATCCTCAGATAGGTTGACAATGCTTCCCAGATAGTAGAAGAGACCCTCGGAAGTTTTGTACTTTTCAAATAGATCGATCAAACGGACAGGCCCAAGAAGCTCAGAGTACTTGGTGGCAATGTTGACAACAGACTGTAGGTTCTGGCGGATGTTGGTCTTCATCATTGCATCGAGACAATCTAGAGACTGCTCGACGGACAGCTTGCCGAAGAAGCCGGAGAGCCACTCGGGGTTGAAGTTGGGGCTGCCTGGAATGTTGACAATGACGCGCTTGATGGCCTCGGGGTCCTCGTAGAGCTCCAGGGCTTTCTGAGGAAGACCAGCTTGTTCGCAAAGCTGGGCAATGCGGCCCTTGTCGAAGTGCGTGAACATATCATTGCCCAGTATAGCCTCCGCAACCTGAGGGGCATGCATCAGGTTCATCTCCAAAAGCCTGGTTTGGAGACGGGCGTGCTCAGGCTTGTTGTCCTTGAGGGCATCGAGGAGGAAAGCAGTGGCCTGCTGAACCATGCCCTGTGACTGAAAGATGTCGCAGACGCGCTCAAAGTCTACCAGAGGGCCCTGGTCGCTGTTGGCGAGGGCTGTAGCAAACTCGGCACCCTTCTCGGGGTTGACACGGATGATGTGCTGAAGCAGCTGAATATAATCGGGCTTATAGCCGGTCTGGGCCGAGTACGGAAGGATCTTGTCAAACTGGCCAGTCTCCGCAAATCCAGCGACGACCTTCTGGGGCACATTGGCCTTGAGGTAAATGGTCAGGGCCATGTTAACGTCATAAGGGCGAACCATGTCGCCGAGTCGTTCGGAGCAGTCCAGCTTGTTCTCACCAAGCCACTTCTCGAGGAGATGCTTGCGATTCTGCTGCAGCACAGGCTGTGCCAACTCGATCGTCTCGTGTTCGTTCAGAGAGCCCTTGTCGAGCAGCATACCGAAATACTGAAGGGTGAAAGCCATCTGGCCAGGTTGGGTAGGAAGGCGCTTGAACTTTTCGATGGTTTCGGCGGTTCGCAAGAAGCCACGGGGCGAGTTGGCGGCGATCTTGGCGGCTTCCTGATAATTGCCGGCGTTGAACAGTTGCTCAAATTGTCTGCCGTAGAGGTTGTCGGCACCAGGCAGACCAGCTCGCGAAGCCAGCTTGATGGCGATCTCGGTATTGGCGGGATTCTCCAAAAGGTAGGGAATGACGGTGGTCTCATCGACGGTCACCGAGAGCACCTGACCCTTGCGGTTAATAGCCACAAGACCGGCCGAGACGCTATCGGCACACGTTGTGAAGATGGTCTCGCTCGAGATGCGGTTCATGAAGATTAGAGTAGCCGTCTCAAGATCATAGAGATGGATGAAGCCGTATTTGGTGACCATATAGACGACGCCATATTTTTGAGAAATTTGTAGAGCGACAGGGAAGTCATTTGTGGCCTCGGGTGGAAAGAAGATGTCCACTGCCTTTTTCTGGAAGACTGGGTTCGACTCGGCATGATCGACCTCGACAACATGAAGCTTGGCGCCGGTGGCAGTGCGCACAGCAAAGCTGAAGAGCTTGGTATCTTGGGGGGCACCCTCGAGGCGCAGGGTACCGAAGGAGGCGGCGTGACCCTCGATGGCCTGGCTGATGCCGCGGTCCTTGGAGTAGAGCTGCATGGCGCCGACGACACGGCCCTGCTGCTGGGAGATACCGACGACGACCATCCACTTGCCGTCGCTGTTAACGCGGTAATTGATGATCTGGCAGCCGTTGAGGTTGGCATTGCGGTCAAAAACCTTGACGGGGCTGTCCTGGGCAGCATCGGTAATATCCCAGTGGTATACGCTGGTAGTGGTGACAAGACCGAGAGTACTGTCGCTCACCCATCTCCAGAACTGGACATCCTCATTCATTGTGGAGGACTTCAGCTTCTTCTTCTGCTCAAGATCGAAGATTTGCAGCGTTCTCGACTGCGCCTTGAGAGCAATGATATGCTTATTCCAGTGCATGATAGCGCTGTCGGCCTTGATGGGCCGGCGTGTGACATTATTTCCATTTTTGAGCTCGACAATGACGACCTCTGGTTGAGCTCCTTCGCTCTTTTGTTCTCGGATGCAAATGTATGTGTCGGACTCGAGAGTCTGCGGGGCGGGGGAAAATGACCAATTAGCTCCATCGAGTTTCCGAGACCATCGTGAGAATTATGGAAGAACTTACACAGGAGTTGAAGCCAACGGATTGCGCGTCAACACCGACACTGCCGAGCTGGACGAGCTCTTGAAACTTGATAGGTAGGGGCGCCATGGCGCCGGGTGTGAATCTATCAGGACCGGAATCGGTGAAAAGACAGCTCGGTGCTGTGAATGCAAGCTGCGTAGAAAAAGCTCGCAGCAGAAAGGGTGCGGACTCGAGGTTGTCGGGGAGCGACGAGGCGCCCTTCGATGACGTTTAGGGAGTTGGAAGCTTGTGGCCCAATGCCCATGCACGGATTCGGCGCGGCGGAGGCGCAAAGCAAGGAGAGAAGCTGGAAGCAGACAGAGTAATACGCAGCAGAATTAAACTGGATGAAAATGAAAGAATGTCGCGAGATAGGGCTTCCGAAGTGGGGGTGTAAATGGACGGAAGAATCGTCGCGTGTTTGGATGAGATGAGGGTTGTTTGATGAGGTTAAGGAGAAGGCAGGCAGGCAGGCTGTTTGGTGGAGGGCTTACCTGTCACTTGCGCGAGGTGTCCTTCCTTGCTGGGGAAAGTGCAGAGCATGGAGGTACGTACCGATTTAGCATTACGCAGACAAGTTCCAAGTAGGCAAAAGCTAAGCAGCGCTCCAAAAACGCACTGAACGCACCACTGCCTGCACCGTCGCTAGCGTAATTGGCTCAGGCACGCCCGCCTAGTGGGCTGCCCCAATCTATTTGGAAAACGGGTGGATCAATCATGTTCCGTCCCACAGGGCCGCGTCTGGTTGGCTAGCACATGCGTTTGTTGCTGGGCAGTGCCAATGCCAATGCCCAAGCGAAAAGCTGCCAGTTGCCACTTGCAAACCGAGCTTGCCAGCTGTCAACAGAGCTTCGCCAGCTGGCAGCAGCGTACATTGCGTACGTACCTCTCGTTGGTGACGGCCTCAGCACAGTCAATCATCGCTTGGGATTCCTATCCGTTTCTTTGAACTGTTCTCACAACCGACATTAATCATTTCCCTTGACCGTTTATACATCATCAAACTACAACTTGACTTCTATCCTGCCTTCCTACCTCCCAGGCTAACTACCCCAGACATAGATTCATGGATCTGCCAAACAGAATGTCTGTTTGGATATTGAATGATGTGCAACTAAGCTGAACCTTATATGTCCTGTTCTCGAGCAATATAATAGTATCTCAGAAACCATGCGACAAGTCTAGCTCAGAACCCCTTTCCATCATGCCATTAGCCGACGTCTCATCTATATCGTTCCGTTGACAATGCTCAAAGTTTCACATGTGTCCATTACATTGTCGAGTAAGATTTTTGTCATGTATCGTGTCAGTATCGCGTCAAAAGACAATGCCAACCTGGCTTCCTTTTTTTTTTCTCTCAAACGAGATGCACTTGATCCAAGTGATGCGTCACTGCCGCTTCGTCACCCTCAAAATCCTCGCACATTGGGCAACGAACGGTCGGCGCTGCCACCTTTTCGGAAGAAGCTTCAGGTACCCCAAATCCAGCTGGTAGAAAATCCGCCAAGCTTCTTTCCGGCGGTCCCTCCAGGTAGTCGTCGTTGCGTACATCCGTATATCGATGCGAAAATCTTGCACCGCCTCCTCCTCCTCCTCCTCCTCCGCGCGCAGGACCAGCATGCGTCCGCGTATTCGACGAGCCCGTATCGATTCCGGCGAGCCGTCTTTCTTCATGATCCGCATCCTCGGCTGATTTTTTGTCCAGGCGCTGTACTCGGCCGACTTGGCCTCCGCGCAGGCGCACCTTAATGCCTCGCGGATGGTTGCCCGACGTGAGCACCTCACCCACCACACCGCGCGTTTCCCTCCCCGTAGGCTGGTCTTCCTTGAGAATTATAAAGACACCGGCGCCAGGGACAACTTCTCGGATCGTTGGCACGGTGCCGGCCGCCTGCTGCGGCGTGGCTGGTGCTCTGTGGCCCTGGCCTCCACCTCGTCCACCTCGTCCACCACCTCCTCTACCACCTCTGCCACCACGACCGCCGCGATTGTTCCCTTTTGGCGGCCGCGGCTGTTGGTTTCGCGGGCGCTCCATCGAGAGCGTTCTGAGAAGAGTATTTTGACAGGTATTTCTGATGTGAATGCGGGCCAGTGTTCGCAGCATTAGATGCAATGTGGTTGAGAGTATTGTGTGCGATGAAGGTTTGCAGTCAATGATCTACTAGTCAGAACTCATGGCAAGCGGCCGACATCCACGCACTTTAGCGCCCGCAACTTGCGCATCTAATAAGATTTAATTTTTCTTGTTCTTCAATTATATTGCTGTCGCTTTCTACTCCTCGCGGTAAATGTGATGGTGTTCATATGTGGTACATTTATGTTCTATGTGCGTTCAAGTCGTAATGTATATACGATACTAATCTGTCTGATGGGAACCTCGGCATGCATGCTGTAAAGTCATGCTTCGATGAATTTCCAAATGCCTTCAAGGGTCCAAAAAGCAAAAGCAAGCCGAAACTCCATGTATGCAGCGACAGTGAGTGTGAGTGTGTATGAAAAATGCTGAGAAACAAGAACAAGAAAGCCACGAGTCAACTCAAGATCAAATGGTTGATCAACTCGTCGTCGTCATCTGCAGAATTAAACAGTTGTAGCCAATGAAACGACGAAAAAAAAACAATTTTGAAAACAATCAGAGAAATGAGATGAGTTTCCGACGTCTCAGACGTCGCCGCTCTTTTGATCCGGCTTCTTGCGAATGTCGGTCCAGCCAGTCCCCCACGAAAAGACAAACATGCACACGCAAATAGCTGCAATGGCGTAAAACACTTGGTTGACACCAAGGGAGTATGATTGCAGAACCTGATCAATCCTATCAGCAGGGACAACGCTGCTGATATCGGCAGCACCGGCATTGATAATCTTGTCGGCGCCAATCTCCGGCACGCGGCTGCTCAACTCCTTCTTCAGCTTGGTGTTGAAGAGCGTGTTGATAATGGCCAGAAATATGGCGCCGAAAAATGTCTGAAACAGGACCATGGTGGCGGTGGCAACCGACGCCAGCGCGGGAGGCGTGTGCGCCTGAATGGCAATGACGGGCATCTGGAAAGCCATGCCGCGGCCAAAACCAAGCAGCACTTGGTAGCCGGCCCAGACGACCGTGGGCGTGCGCAGGCCCCAGGTGGACAGCAGGCCGTTGGCGACGGCGATGATGACGGCGCTGAGAATCATAAACGGCAGGTAGTAGCCGACGCGCTGCACCAGGCCGCCGCTCACGACGGTGACGACCAGCTGCGTGACAATGGCGGGCAGCATGGAGACGCCGCTGCGCAGGGGCGAGAGGCCGCGCACCGTCTGAAAGTAGACGGGCAGGTAGTATCCGGCGCCGAGCATGGTGGAAAACATAAACATGCTGGCCACGCACGCCGTCCACACCTCTCTCTTGCCAATGATGGGCAGCGGGATCATGGCCGTCATGCCGACGCGGCGCTCCCAAAGCAGAAACAACAGCACCTGGACGCCGCCGCCGACAAAGAGGCCGATGATGGTCGGCGAGCGCCAGGCGTACCTGTTGCCGCCAAACTCGAGAGCCAGCAGGATCATGACGGCGGCGGGCGCAAACAGCAAGAAGCCCACCATGTCCATCTTGCGCAGCGTCAGCTTTCCGGGGCTGTCGCTCTGGACTACGTACTTGCGCTTGTCGGGGATGGCCGTGACGAGAAATGCAGCGACGGTGACGGCGCCGACGGGCAGGTTAATGTAGAAGCACCAGCGCCAGCTGGTAAACTCGGTCAGCGCGCCGCCGATGAGCGGGCCGGCCACGAGGCCCATCTGGCAGACGCCAATGAGGATGCCCATGAGCTGCGGCCGCTTCTCCATGGGCGCGCAGGCCGTGACGATGGCGAAGCTGCCGTTGGTGAGGCCCGACGCGCCGGCGCCGGCGACGGTGCGGCCCACGATGATCATGGTCGACGACGTGGCGACGCCGCAGAGAAGGTTGCCGATTTCAAAGACGAGGAAGAAGGCGAGAAAGGTCCACTTGGCGTGAAAGTAGGTGTAAAATTTCCCAGAGAGCGGCTGAAGAGCGGCGCTGTAATTTTGTGGTTTTTGTCTGTCAGTATAGTTTCGTCTCATTGAAACTGAAACTGGTGATGGGATGTTCTCGTACCTCGCCAAGTTGTAAGTGGCACCGTACCAGCCGATATCCGTGAGCGAATGAAAATCACTGGTGATTTTGGGAATCGCCTATAGTAATAGCGTTAGCAAAGAAAAATTCCCAACATCATATTGCACCAGCTTCCATGAGAAAAACTCACAGTGACCAGAATCGACACGTCCAGCAAGTACAAAAAGCACGCCAGCGTAATTGCCAGCATGACACTAAACAACCTCCAGCCGTGAATGTACTCGGGCGCTGCTGCTGCCGCCGCTGCCGCCGCCGCTGCCTCGGCCTCCTCCGCCTTCTTCTTGAGCACCGAATCCGGCGTATACGAGCCGTCGCGCTCAACCTCAGTCTCCTCACCAGGATCCATGCCGAGGACCTCTCTCATCTTGGACGAGTGCAAGACGCGGAGGTCAGCAGGCAGGTCCGGCACGGCGGGAATGCCATCTTTGTCGCCGTCATTATTGTCGTTGCCGAGACCGGAAAAGTCGGGCAGCTCGTCCTTTTCGCGAATGAGGCTGCGGCGCGCCGCATTGTACGACAGGCGCACGTCAAACATGTCGAGGCCGTAGTTTGTGTCCGGGTTGGTGGCCATGGAGGCGCGCTTCTCCCGGAGCACGGCAAAGTCGAGCGGTTCCAGGTCAATCTCGGGCAGCTGCGGCGGGCGCTCGGCGACGGTCGACGCGGACCGGTTGTGGGAGCGCTCTGCGGACCCGGACTCGGACGCTGGCCCGTTCAACGGATGGGTGAGACTTCGTTTCGAGCGACCCATCTTGGATCTTGTTTTTGCGTAATGTCGCGCCTCTTGGTAGTAGGACTTTTTTCGAGCTTCTTATTGTCGCCTCTTCGTAGTAAGACTTTCTGAATTTCTTCCTGTCGTTGCCACGCCGTGAAGATGTTTGCCGTGTTTTCCACCACTACACCTCAGTTGTCGTTGCGTCACTCTTATGTAAAGATTGGTGTAGTCTGCCGTCTACGTGAGGCAGATATGAGAGTCGTTCAAAGGATCGTCTTGTCACTATGAAAGTATACAAGTGTGAGACATCATCTACAAGTCCCGGGCAGGTGGGCACTGCAGTATAGATAAAGAAAAGGTTCCCCAATTCCACCCACTTCTGCAGTTAGAAAACGCCTCCTCATGCAACAAGGGCCACCGGTTCGAATCTGTCGGCCTTGGGGGACAGCTCTGGCGCAGCCCCGGGCCAAATCCCCTCGTCATCTTACACGATGGAGCCCTTTGCGTTGCCGCCACTTTTGCAGCGCACTTCCCGTATTCAGATTCTGCCACTCTTTGGATCGCTCCTTGTGCTGTTTTTCTTTGTCTGCCTGCTCGATTCCCAATGCAGCGCCCACTTTGCACGAATCCCGGTTGCTAGTTAAGGTGGTGGTTGCGCACAATCCCGTCAGCAGCGGCGTACGGGAAACGCTTCCGCAATAGGACAAGAGAGTAAGCACAACTCTAATCCCCGCTGGGGCCAAAGTGCTCTGCCATCAGTACCATGCTGCCTTTGTTTCTAGAACGCCACCAAATAAATGACTAGTTTATTTCTTTTTTTTTTTATCTATTTATAAATGTACTTGATTGGGGTCCTTTCTTCCCATAGCAGCGTGGTTGTTTAGAATTGTCTCACTGAGTTATCCTGTGTCTCTCCACCTTGAAATAGATCTTCCTATTGTTCTTTTCTTTACCATCTCAAGGGCTCTGCTCAAATTTGCCCATTCGTCTAAATATAATGTTATATCCTCTCGACACCATCCCGGTCTAGCTGCTTTCCCTAGTCTCACGCGAAAGGTGATATGCAAAGAAGGCCATGTAGGAGCACCGGAGTGGGCATGTAAGCTGAATCCCCTCCCCCCCCTGCAGCCAAGGCTTCCCCTTAGTTACCTGCTGTCATCCCGATTCGGTAATCGTTATGCTGAGATGGCCCCGGTCCTGTTCTCCATATAATAATCCCGAGCGGAGATGGGCATGAGGGAGACGCAGATTACCTTTTGTCGCCCTTTCTACCAACTTATCGTTCTTGCCTTCTCTGGGGCTTCTTCTCGAGGTGGTGCTATTTCTACAGTTGCCCGTTCATGGCTTACAACCTTCACATTGACTGGGCTTTGATGGTGTGTCATGGTAGACACTATGGGCATCCATCATTATTCTATCCTTCAAGAGGCATCTTGGAGCGTGAGCCTAGCAATCGCAAGGCTTAATCGTGAGACTTATCTATTCGCATCTAGAAAAAAGCCACATGGACAGCCCTGGCTGACGACGGGATTCGCGTAAGTCGGCTCCGCTCGCCACGTTGGAAATTGTGCGTGCGCCATCTGATGATGAACGCCTGTCCTAAAAATGCGAGCCAGGGGGGGGGGGGGGCAAGTAGGCTTTGAGAAAGTTTTGTCATCAGACGATCGGTGTCGTACCAGTAGATGGAATAACGAGCCTCCGCTGTGGCGGACGCCTTTCACGAACCTGGGCGAGCCCCGTTTCACGCAACAACACCAATGCCGTACGATACACGATGCAGCATCATGGGGCACACGTTCTCTTTTTCAACCACAATTCATCGCGTAAGCCGGACATGTTCCGCTATACTCCGTATAAAGACGTGAGATGGCACTGCCAGCGAAATGACAGGGCCGCTCTGATATGGATATCCACCTACAAGGTCTGTTATCTACCGAGCCCCTGGGCGCATATCCACCAGGCATAGTTGCTCTCAAGAAATAGCCTCGGATTTAAAGCCAGCTAGTCGCATCTCGTCTGACAACTTTTGCTCTTGGTCGTGTCACTATATGGACATGGCAACTGCCTAAATATGCGCCGCGCCACTCTCGACTCATGACATTGTCCATCAGTGTGCGCCACCAGCTCCGTTGCACGACATCACACGTACTAAAATGCACATTGCTAAACAGCTCTAGCTCCAGAATTCGGTTCGCATTAGATTCGTATAGTAACGTCGGTGCATTTCGTATAGTATTATAAGTGACCATGACAAATCGTGGAAGCTGCTGTACAAAATCGTCACTGCATATCTCCCCAGGGCCCAAATATATCGGCCATCCATGACATGTCATTGAAGTCAATCGGTTCGCCGTCCACCATTGTATCCAGTAGCATTGGCTGCTCGGTCGCGGCCCTGCTGGCACTATTATGCTGGCTGGTAGGAGTGGGCATGGTGCCAAAATGCTTCGACACAATGGGCTGCCACATGGCGCGCAGGTTGCGCATCTGCTTGGCGCCTTTTTGGAACAGATTGCCCTGGACCTGCTGGTCGCGCATCGGATATACACTTGCCACCTTTTCAAAAAGCTCAATCGTTCTGTCCACGATATCCATGACGTCCGCCGTCTGCCGTACTACCTCCTTGTCCCAGTTTGGGTTGTCGGAAATGGTGAGTCTGTATAACATGACCTGCATTGTAGAGAGGGCAACATATGTGTGGAGTGGAAGGCCAGCAATGTCGCCCAGTGGGATTGAAAAGAAGGCGTCGTAAAATGCTCGAATGCAAACAAGGCATTGATACATTGACTCAACGCTCTGCGTCTCTGGTATTCGATGGTTTGAAAACAAGCCGATGGCGTGGATTTGGCATTCTGTCGAAACGAGATGTGTAATAATGGTGTCTATCATGGGTCAGTCGTGTCACAGCATACGAAACAAGGGTCAGACAAACAATTGGTAGTAAATCGGGGTGGTAGATTTGCTTGAATGGTGTTGAGCCTCTCTAAGAGACTTGGTTTAAAGAGATATGTCGGAATGTCCTTTTCAGGTGCGTTGGGAAGTAAATCTTGCATGAGCAGTCGGTGGGCTTCGTCGCAGATTCTCTGTATCTTAATAATTGTTGCGAGCATGGCATCGAGGTGCTGATCATCGCCGCGTTCGAGTATGCATAGAGACTCGTCCATGTGGCTCGTCCACGGCAAGGTCTCTGTCCGCGCAGTGAGGGCGTTGCATCTGCTAACGTTAGTGCGCCGTGGCATTCTGTATCCTTGATATTACTAACATTGATGTGAGAAACCACAACGACAACACGGCCCTCCTCTCGTCCATTGTGCGGGCTTTTGGCGTGAGGGTGCTCATGTTCCAGGCCTTGAAGCCAACCGAGGAAAAGTGTTCTTGATTGGGCGGGCGCATCATGCCCTGTTCATAAATGACCAGCGTCGCTAATTGCGAGAACAAAACGACGAATGGTCTGGCACCAGGTCCTGTATTTAGTGTGGCCCTGCATGCGGCGTTAGACCTGGGTTGAGGTTGGATCAAGGCAGACATACCATCCTAGATTTGCAATAAGGCCTTGTACAATGTCCATGTTGCGCTCATGGTTCATGATTATGCGCTCCGACATTTCTCTGCGCACCTTGTCGCGCAGGAATTGCTGCTGTGAGTGAGAGTCTGACGCCAAATTCATAATTGACAGCCACAGGAATGGTCTCTCCATTCTTAGAGTTTTGGCGCTCATGTCGGAAGGAAGGTGAAGAAATGGCAGACCGGGCAGCCAAGTGCGAAACTTTGCCAGATGGACATCGGCCTCTTCAGCAGTCGGGTCACGCTGCATGTGGCCGCTGGCCATGTTTGGGTCAATGATGTTGCCGCGAATCATCCCGGAGCTATTGTGCCGCTCAGTGGTTGCGGCCTGGGCAAGCGAGTCGAGGGCCGCGGTTTGCGATCTTGTCTGTTGCGGCACATGCTGCATATGGCTGTAGTCTAAGTGCCGGTGGTGCTGCGCAATTTGTTCCTGCAGGTGCTGTTGCTGCTGCTGCTGTTCTTGGGCGGGATGTCCTTGGGAGTTTTTGAGGATGGAGACGAGGTCGTCAAGCTTCTCCTCCAACTGGGCCGTCCGTGATGCAGCGGTCCTCTTGGCCACCTTTTTCCTCGCCGTGACGATCGGCTGGCAATCTTTTCCGAGGCGAGTGCAACGTTCGCATGCGTCACCAGCAGCGGCCAGAATACACTTGCACTTGGCGCGGGAGCAGTTGGTGCAGGACTGTCCGTAGCCAGCCGGACGCGAGCCTCCCGCAGAGACAGTAGACGGGGACATTTTTGCAAACAGACGGCAACCCAGCCGGGCGATCAATCAAGTAGGCGCAAAGTCCGCTGGGAATGGGTGGCCGTTTAGCTTGCGTTGGGTGCTTTCCAGAGGGTCGGTTGGCCTCTGAACCCCGAACAGCGGATTCGCGGGCTCTTGGCTGTACTGCGGCGGAACGCCCACTGGAGCAGCGCTGTGAAATTAAAGGACGATTAGCAGGCTGCAACTAGCAGCACAGCGAACACGCAGGCGTTGATGGCAGAGCAAAAGCAAGAGCGTGCGTGGGTGCGACGAGAAACGGGCGGGATTCATCCAGTTAATGTAGGACGAAATCCGAGGGTTGAGAAGCTTTGGTAGGCAACAGCTTCGACGACAATTTTACTGGTGCAAAGCGATGTGACCAAAGCCGGGCTGAGGCTAACACTGGGCTGAGTAAGCCTGTGTACCTACCTATTGACAACTGGCGCGCTGACAGCCTGACCGTTGGCACATTGGCACCGACCAGAAGCACAATCTGCAGACCACAATAATTTATTACATATTCCTACGAGTGTCACACCTGTCAGCGAGTGTCTGTTCACTTGCGAGTTCACTGCATAATCACACCGCAGGCTGTGTGACGCGCCTTTGGATTACCGTCTTCCCCACCTATCCAACCAATTCCGCGTGAGATTGGGGGCCAACAGACTCGAATGCGCCAGGGCAGTCAGTACAGTCCGTCAGCTGTGTACGAAGATTCCTGGCGGCGCTTCAGCACCGAGAATAACGAGACGACACCGTGAGACAAAAGGAAACACTTCGCTGGCCCTCTTCATTTGCTGCTCGCTTCTCGGCGAATAAATAGCACACCGGTAAAAGTTGCTCGCGCAGCTGAGACACGCAGCGCAGCCTACGGGAAAGACAGCGGAACGGCAGCCTGGTCGATAGGCTCAAATGGAATTGAAGCCCCAAGCAGCGATGCTCTGGCCCCCAGAAATCTTTGGTCAACACCCTCGACAACTGGTTCAGCTCCCCAGAATTCCAAGATAATGAAAGCTCCAATTCCCTCCCAGCAAGGTATTCATTCACCTGTTTGGACCAGTCATGACCGTTGCGGCAGCCGTTGCCCCATGTGGCAAGGCGCAGCAATTGCAAAGTCAAAGTTCCCCAGCCCAGCTGCTGAGAGCACTAACAAACAGCCCAAGACAAGCCAGTCTCAGTCATTTCAGTGAATCAAATTTTGAAGCACTTGGCACTGTACGGATCCGATAATGGCTCAACGTACTCTGTACAAGCCACCATCCGTTCCGTGCTCAGTTTGGCAGCGAACGTCTGAGACATTCACACAGCTCACAGCCGCCGGCGCGAAAGCTGGGCTTTACCCGTCCCGCCGTCATCAAGCGCACGACTGCCCGCGCGAGTCGATGTGCTTAGATATCAAAGTAGGCCAAAGTAGACCATGCGATGGTAATTGCGACCGCAGCGAGCCACCATAGACGCTGCGAATTCGAAGCCGGTAGATTCTTTCTCTTGGTCAGTCATACCGCAACTCTTTGTTGCTGGAATTCGAAACATCAACAGCCCGCCTATCGAGAGACCTGTGGATATCTCTCACAAACAGTCGGTTGAAACGACTGTTTGCGCGACACTGTATAGCGATGCTGTATAGCCAACTGGACGTTTGTCCAAAATTATTTTCCAATAAAATTCGCCATAAATATTTCATTTCTCTGATATGCAAGCATCCAAAACCATGGTTCTGCAAGATCCTTCTCGGATGCAGAAACCAGGGTCTTCCACTTACATCCCACATCAGATGCGACAAACTCTCGCCGCCGCCACCTGCCGCTAACGGCCTTCACATTTGAAGCACGCAAAACGCTACATAAATACGCCGCCCAAGGACACAGCTGGCTGCCTGGTACGTTATCAATGACCTTTTGCATCAGGATACAAAAAGCAAAGCACGCATGAAGAGGATGGCAGAGCATGACAGCTCCTCTACCAGGCCAACGACATACCAAACGCGCGCGTAGCAGAAACTCACTCTCCAGCTAGGTAGAAGGAACATGATGACACTTTCCTTTAGAACAACGTACTCAGCAAGGCGAATCTGCGCTATCAGCAGCTCGCAGCGAGCCTACGTTCTAATGCGGCGACTTTTGTGCTGTTGGGCCAACTTTTCGGTACCGTTTCTACGCTACACCACGTCTTTCTTGTCACTTTCAACTTGAAAATGGTGTTGGAAAAGGCTGCTAAACTACACTTTAGCTATTTGGCGAGCCAAAAAAATATCGCATCTCCGAAGATGGTCGACGTCGCCGAGAAGGAGTCTGGCCCGTACAACAACAGCTTCAGCAGGGTATCGCGCCCACTTCATCTTTTCCCTCTTTCCTGTCGCGCCTCTTTGACTAGTTTGCCTCGTTGTACGAAAACGGCGGTGCACAACGGCGCGCGGTACGCTGTTACGCAAGTTCCGATGGCAAGAACGGTCTGTGGGACAGCGAGCTGTCAGCATCGCTCACCGAGAGTAGGGGAGCTTTGGAAGAGTAAAATATTGGGAGAATGCGCCATAAACGTTGCATGCGAGAGTAAGATGCATGTACTCGTGTTCAAAGAGTACAGAGAGCGTACTCTCCAGAGTGGGATGACGGGAGCTCCTGGTCTGGCCAGCAGCAAGGCGAGCCAGACAAGCACATTGGCATGGAATGCGTAGAACAAGACTTTCTCAAGTAGTTTCTGTAGCGACATTCAAGTCTGTTCTATTTAAAGACTTTGGTGCTCGGCAAAGTGAAATTGTACGGCTTCGGGCTTCGTGTTCTGATTTCCTTTGGAAGCGAGTGAGCGACGAACAGCGGTTCGTTGGAATCAAATTTTTGAAAGATATTTAGGTTGATTAAGAACTTATTATATATAACCAACTAGCTAAACGCACAAAACGTTTACTCGAATATATGTTTTTTTTTTTTTTTTTTCAACCTCTTTGATGATTGCCGAGTCTCTCCGAGATCGCCGTCTTCGTTGCATTCATAACAGGTATTTAATCGCCCTGGAAGGGGATGTCACATTCCAGACAGAAACTTGCAGAAGAAAAACTTTGAGCTGTGCTCTGCTCTGCTGTCAACAAAAATATTATTCCAGGGACAAGGCGTTTGTAGAGAGCGAATCTCGCCGTTACGTCGGCTCTAGGGTACGGGTTGAGCAAGCTCGTCCTCCAGGCGTGCACCATTCGCGACGAACCACAAACGCTGTAGCATCAGCGCGTTTATAATGTCCAGAGTCTGCGGGAAAAAAAAAATTCTGCCCAGCTAATTACGTGCTCTGGTAACTACTATTTCCACCAAAAGCAGCCTATGACTAAAAATAGAAACACTGACATGCAAGCAGGGACGATGACGATGACAACGGCCAAGCAAGGCTCGCGCCCCAGACCCATCCGGGCCGTCTTTCATGCAGCCTGACGTAGATGATTTCTGGCAGAGGGGCGTTGGGCTGAGAAGGGCACATCATATTATCAAGGGGTTTTAAGGAAGTGGAGGGGTGAATGGATGTCGAAAGAGGGGGAACGGTGACGTTGACGGTTGCCTATTGTGCTGCTGGCGGATATGGCCGAGTGCCTTATGAGCTTCCGTGCTGTTCAATGTACTGCTACAAGGTGTAGACATGTTTCATCTACTAAATAGTTAATTACCTAGTTAGTTGGTCATTGCCTGGTCCTTTCTTCTTGGCCTTGCCAGTTCTACGGAAGCTTCCGTCGAAAAAAGACTTGACAGGTCCCATTTTCTCACAGTAACTAGTAGTGGGTGAGGACAATGCTTGAAATTCTGATCCGGCAATTTACGCTATTTACACGAAATCTATACAATTATTTCCATTGCAGTCCAGGCCCAGCTTCAATTGCCATCTGGTCTAGCGCCCGTTTCGCCGCTCACACTAGACGAACCCAAGATCCATGGTACACGCTCATTTTCCTGCTCGTCGTAAAATATTCTGCGTCGCATTTGCATTTGAGGCTTTGTAGAAACTTGATAGGTTTCTAGACGTGAAAGAGCAACAAAAATCATCCATGCTTCAATAACGACTTGTCGGCAAGCATTTGAGCGCGACCCAAGGCTCAACAGGCGACTTGTCTGCACAAACTTGATAGCGGCCCTCCATATGTGCGGCAAGTCCACAGCACCCCTTCCAAGGCTAACCGTAGAATCGCCTCGTGCCAGAGGCCACCAAAAGGTCTCCATTGCCATAGGCAGCTTGGATACCCAAGGTAGCAGTGGCGTTAGTATCGAGCCCTTTGTTCCATGGTCTGTACAAAGTCTTGACC
Source organism: Aschersonia sp. MBC 622 (assembly GCA_030782805.1). Taxonomy (NCBI): domain Eukaryota; kingdom Fungi; phylum Ascomycota; class Sordariomycetes; order Hypocreales; family Clavicipitaceae; genus Aschersonia; species Aschersonia sp. MBC 622. Next base: position 36,455 of record JARJPL010000049.1, read on the forward strand.
GGCGCAGCTCTGGTCAGGCCGGGTGCAGTGATCTATTGGTCCACAGCACAGCATTGGCAACGTTGCGGCTATTCATGTACCAATATTATTGAGATTGTGATAACAGGCGATTATGCCATTGACATTGGTGTAACGCGCATCCTCGGGTTCGCAGACGGGATTGTACAAGACAAGACAAGGGTGTTGTCGTCCGCGCTCGCTGTTTTGCCATGTCAGCTACTACGGAATAAAACACTGGCGCTGCGGAAATTTCCTTCTGTGGTGCCCTTTTGGCTACCAATTTGCAATACTCACTTATGGGGTTTGGGAAGTGGTAACTGATACAGCTCGGCAGACGTGAGTGAGGCCGAGTTCCGAGAGAGAGGGCAGGCCGGGACCCGGGATGACCTCTGAGTACGGCTCGCCGGCTGGGGCGGCCGAAATTAGAGAGAGACTGAGGGCAAGAAGGGTTAGCATTTTTGTTTGATCAATTTTGGTTTGATCAAAAAAAATTTTTTTTTTGATAATTAAATGGGCGTTTTGAAAAGGAATGATTTTCGTGCTGGATAGAGTGAAAAGTGCCGTTTCATACACGATATCGCTGCCTTGTTATACTTGAGACCATGACTTTTGCACGAGTAAAATCAGGCTGAGATGTCTAACCGAATGTATCAGAGATCAAATGCATTGGTTTCTGCCATTCGATATGGACATGCTTCCCGAAGCACCTCGTCCTCGGCTGACATTGACCCGCGCAGGTCGTGGTAGCATTACATGCAAGGCTCAAAGGTGGCACAACCGCAAAGAGGGAGAATGCCAGAACAACTGGGTGCTTTATCATCATCAGCCTGAAACTATATCACTGAGTACCTGCCTGCTTGCCTCGAATGCAAGCGCAATCGAAAGGTTGTATACCGGACTGAACCCTCACCTATCGCATCCAGTAAGTGCGGCTTACAACCTGGATATAAATTACTGGTGCAGTGCTCCCAAGACCAAGGGCGAGCTGTCTTGCATGCCCTCTTTTAAGGATTGTAACGCTGGACACATGACACTTAGAATAAGCATGTAAAGTCTACACGCGTGTCTGAGCCAAGGACTAGCATTCGCTCAATGTTGATGATGCATGGCGTTGCGTCTTTGCTCTTGAAGTCTGGGCGTTTTGGGGGCCCCTTTCGGCGGGCTGGGGGGGGGGGGGGGCCCCCCCCCCCCCCCCCCAAAGGCAGGCAGGTTTAAAAGCTCCCAATACAAGAGTCCAACCATGGCAGAACCAGGAGTTGTTAAATCTGACCTTCAATTGACAGGCTAGTGGTGTTTCTGTCTCTACTATACAAAGGCACAGCGCCATTGCTCGCGTTGGGAAAGATGAGCGCTGCGGGCTATATATGACGCCGCTGCCAAGTTTTCCCTTTCTTTCCGCAGAGTAAACTTCCAGCAAGAGGTTCAGAAATATGTCTGCTCGTCTTCTTTTGCAAGTCATTTCTCTAGTTGCCGTGGCCTGGGCCGCAGTTATCCATTACCCAGAAGTCGTGCTTAGACCGAGGGCTTCTTAGCCTCGAGTGTTTGGGCCTCACTTTTGAGCAGCGATAAAAAATGCCGTCGCCTCCGCCCTCGTACGTTGAGTCATAGATCCTGCTTTTTGATATTGATATATTAACTGTGCGAAAAAAAGGAAACAAAAGTGCATGTTCAAGATTACATTGGGCCCCAGCTTCGCACCTACATACCCCTGGTCACAACAATTAGGCTTTCACCAACGTGAATGACCTCATTGCGTGCCATCATTACCCGAACGGGCCTCAACGAACAGCCCTGCGTGGCGCCAAGCGGCCGAATAAATGCCCACTTCTGCTGCGTGATGGGCTAGCGAAGGGCAAGCTCCGAGATGAGTTCCTGACGAGAAGAGTTTTTGGTTCCCTGCCCTTTTCGGAAAGTCAAAGAACCAAAAAAAAAAAAAAAAAAAAGAAGGTCATTTCCACACTACAATACAGGACTTCACCAATCGACAACACATATGGGGTGGGAGAAAATGGAGGACAGATCAACGTTGGACCGGCCTACGAGCAGTTTGACTAATTGATTGGCTCCCTGGTGTTGAATGTGTGGGCGATGGCTGTGCATGAAATGGATCGTTGGCTGCCACGCGGGAGACTCCCGCATCATCGATGCAAAAATCTATTAGTCGTCTTTTTGGGTGCACCAAGTCTAGTTATTGCTTGGGGAAAACAAGAGGAACAAGTCGCCGCAATGCTGATCCGGATGCGGCAGAAGGGAGCGATGGCGGCAGTGCTATCTAGAATGGCCCGAATAGGTAGTTGGCATTCCGATGCCTGAATGGAACCAAGGAAATAAACTGGAGACGAAGAGGAGTATCGCCGTTGATAGGTATCTTGTATCCGTATACGGAGTAAGTATCACCTATCTTGGTGTTGGACTCTTGCCGTTGGCTTCTTATCGTTGGAACATGCCGTTGCCCTCTTGGCTCGGTAGTATGAAGGTGGTCTAGATTTCCGACTCGGGGTTTTTTTATCGTCGTATTGAATTATTTTTAGACACAGGGCTGCCCCAGTATTTGTTTCTGGTCATTGACCAGATTGCCGCGGATCCTAGCGTAATGCATGCTAGAACAAAGCTTGAATGGAGGTTGCCGTCTTGCCTGACATAGTTGCGATAAATAAGGGCAGGGTCATGAAAATACCAGGCCTCACCTCTATTCAGATTCTCGGTTCTGCCATCAGTCATCACCAAGGCTTTGGGGTTATTCTGCAAGTCGCTTTTGTGTTGATCGGATAAATATCATGTGGCGTAACCACAAGGCTGGACAAGGTTAATAATAACATTGTGACATCGGTAGTAAGATGACCTGTCTTAGTTATCGGTACAAGATACATAATGCCGGCAGTCCCACGCCCGCACTGCCATGCCAATGCGTGCATAGCTTGTAAATACCAAGGTGGGCGGCGCTGGGCCAACCCACTGAAACCCGTCTGGATGCCAAGGCTTTCGTTGGCGGCTAGAAGGCCTGAAGCCCGAGGTCCAGAAACAATCGCAACCCTGTTTCAGTCGCTGGTGAGTGGTGACGTTGGTGTTGCCAGTTGGAGTCTACTCCTTGGCACCGTGCGGGAAGCGAGCGGCGACTCTGATGGGCATCCTCCACCACTTAGGGCAAGAAGCACAGCATGAACCGATGACACTAACAAGAAGAGGGTTGTCAAAGTCGAGATACTTTGGCCACGGCGCGTGCCGCCCAAAAAACACAAGCCACACTGGCATGCGCTGAAACCTTGGCTGCGCCGGGGCAGAAGCCTTCTGGCCAGGAAATGGTGCGGCACAGGGCTAGACTTGATACTGAATTCCCCTCGTGTTTTTGGGTGAACGCATCAGAGCCCCTTGTATCCGTAATACTTGATCATTTGTGGCTGTGAGAGAGATGGCAAGGGGCGGATAGATCCCTGGGCCCGTCCGTCTCGCACAAGCTGTCATGGACCAACACTGTACCGCAAACAACTTGACTGGGGGATGAGCAGATGCCGTTTCGACATGGTTATTCGTAATAATGAAATAAGGCGCGCGACAAAGGCTGAAGGCCGGCGGTTGTACTAATTTTAAAGTCGGGCTAGGTTGGAGTGTAGTGTTCTGACGACCTGCAGCCTCTGGGAAAGGTAGGCTGGAGGCGGCGGGTACGTGATCGGTACTTTGTCAAGCCGTGTTGGGCCTGGCCGAGCATGACGGCAGGGCATGGACGTACGCACTGGTTGATCAGAATTATCCGATACCTAAGAAAGTTGGCAGATTGATGATGAACAGGTTCAAGTAAATACTCCGTATTGGTACAGAGTAGCGATAGTTGCCTGTGGCTCTTACTTTGAAAGGGTGTAGGGAGGTCAAGATTACCTAGGTAGGTACCCAGGCAACTGGCACCAGCCTCACCCATCATGACAGCGACAAAGGCCGCGCCACAGATTAAGGTGTTGTGGCCAAGTACCTACAGGTAGCACATCCGCTGTCGGGGTTATTCGCATGTACCTGGGGCCTGGAATTGCTTGTCGCAAAAGGTGGTTTTGTTTTATTTCCTTCATTTAGCTTATTTCGAGGTGGGTTTTATTTAGCGCTTGAACCAGCGCTCGCCCGTTCCAGGACGCAATACCTGAGGTGCTGACCTACCTAGTTGCCTACCTAGGTAGGTAGGTACCTAGGTGTTAGTGTGTTTTTCTGCTGTCACTGGTGACTGCCACTGTGCCGTCTACTGTTTTTACACATTCTTCGTTCCATCCTGCAATCTTGTTTGGCAAAATCACTCGGTCCACCTGCTTAGAAAAGACATTTTGAAAAAGAAGAAAAAAAAGGGAGAAGAAAAGAAAGCAACCACCACGGACGGGTAGGTTCATGTGCATGTATAGAAAGTTGGGTAGCTAACTATATCCGTACAAGTTGGCCGCCAAGCTTGTCTACCTACCACTAGCAAGAGGTACCTACGGCCCTACCAATCTTCCTAAATTCATAGCGCTCACCTCTTTCCCTTTGTTACATGTTCCTCGCATCCTTCGCTGCAGAGCACTGCCTCCTGCCTTGCCCTCCAACCTGCATATCCTCATCATTCCTCGCCACGGCCAACCCCCCAAGCGCCCGCGATTCCCTCACCCACGCATACGTCGCTCTTCCAAACATTGCGCTCTCGTCGCCTTAAAGCCCTCCTTTCTCTCGCCCGACATAGTCTTTGACGTACTGCTCGCTTTTCGATTCTCGATTCTCGCTTCTCGCTTCTCGATTCTCCCTACACGGCCGCCGCCCACCAACGTTGGACAGCCAAGGCAAACCCGTTCTACTCATCAGCCCCTGCAACGACTCGACCGAGACTCGACAACGAGCGCATTTTGCCACTCTTTTATTCTAACCTCCAGCACCTTGCTACAATTACACTATTTTTCCGCAGTGTCACTCGCCGTCGCATCCGCTCACGCCGTGCCAGAGTCGGCCTCATCCCGTTGAGGAGCGCTGATCCACCGCGACGCTTCTGGCGTCCCTTCCGCATCGAGTGACAGCTTCTCAGCCACTCCCTCCTTCTCCGTCGCTCCTTTCCGAAATAATAATACAATGGCCTCTGCTACCCCAACTGCCAAGCAGCCCGGCTCACAGACATCGCCGTCTTTCCAGCCCTCCTCGCCCCCTAACAAACGCGATCTCAAATCGTGGTGGAAAGGCTTCATTCTCCCCTCCAAGAATCAAGACCAGCATGGTACGAATTTACATATCCGATGCTCCTCGCCCTTAAAGCTCCCCCTATCCACAGATTGTAATATGAGCTACCTAGCTGCTGTCGTCAATGGTCGGCGCTCTGCTTTCCATTTTCCGCTCACCTGCGACGCAGCCAAGCCCTCGGTGTTGCGTCTACCTGTCTCCAGGGTGTCCCTTGCTGTCTAACGGTTTTACCAACCATCGCACATCTGTGTCGCTTGACAGCCCTGGACAGAATGCACTCTCCTCCGCTACTTTGGGCCGTCGCGCGCCGTCACAACCACCGTCTTTTGATTATTGCCGCGCCGTTGCTGACTTCTTTGCAGAGACCCGAGCCCCAGGCATCTTTGGTGTGCCGCTGCGACAAAGTATAACCTACGCCAACGTTGCCATCTCTCTCATCGACGAGAATGGCCAGAGTTACATTTATGGCTATGTCCCCATTGTCGTCGCCAAATGTGGCGTCTTCCTGAAAGAAAAGGGTGCGTTTCGCCATGTCCCGCTCTCTCGCCCTTGAGTTTGCTAATATGTTGCCTCTAGCCACTGGCGTCGAGGGCATCTTCCGCCTCAGCGGCTCCGAAAAGCGCATAAAAGAGCTCAAGAGCATCTTCGACTCTCCTAATCGATACGGCAAGGGTCTTGTCTGGGATGGCTATACAGTGCATGACGCAGCCAATGTTCTCCGTCGATACCTCAACGACTTGCCCGAGCCTGTTGTTCCTTTAGACTTGTACGAAAGGTTCCGCGATCCACTACGCGGCGCAACCAAGCAAGTCGCCGGCGACGCCGAAGGTCCCCAGTTCGTTCCCGATTTCGACGAAAAAGCTGCCATCGCCACATATCAACGTCTCATTACTGAGCTTCCTCCACTTAACCGTCAGCTTCTTCTTTACATTCTCGATTTGCTAGCAGTCTTTGCTGCCAAGTCGGAAGAAAATCGCATGACCTCACAAAATCTGGCTGCCATTTTCCAGCCTGGTATGCTGTCGCACCCCCAGCATGCCATGGCTCCAGAGGAGTATCGACTCAACCAATGCGTCATCATCTTCCTCATCGAGAACCAGGATCACTTCTTAATCGGCATGCAAGGCACCGCTGCTGACGAAAATACCGTCAAAGAAGTACAGTCTGGTACGCCCAAAGGACCGCTTACCCCCAGCACAGTAACACCCACACAAATGAATCGCACTGCGTCCAACGCCAGCGCTGGCGCTGAAAGCGTGCGGCGAGATGGAAAGCTTCGACGAAATCGCTCTGTTTCATCCAAGAACTCCAAAAATGGAGATTCCGCCACGCCCGTTACCCCAGCAGCCGCCGCCACCTCTCCTTCGGGCGGTCTTAGTAGGAGCAATACCGTCCCATCCAAGAAGTCCCCTGCTGTCAGCGGCAGAAAATTCGCCAAAGTTGATAAAGACTCTGCTGGCTCCGTTCAGCCACTGACCCCAGTGCGACTTTCAGAGGCACCCATGGCATCTGGACCCTCTACGCCTATCGCTACGCGCGATTCTACCAATAAGACTTTGCCGGGAAATAGCCAAGACCGCCTTCTGGAGAACTCACCCGATGTTCCTCCGCCGGTCAAGGACACCAAGGAACGCAGTGTATCAAGCCTATTCCAAAGGACGTCTACGGAAGGAGGTGACAAGCGACAGCCCAATAAGCTGCGCAAAAAAAGAGCGCCCGGCGCAGTGAACCTGAGCGCTCACAGCTCGAGCAACTCTCTTCCTCACTCCAACGTTGCGTCGCCCAATACCGAGCTGTCTAACCCTCTTGATAACGTACCACCCTTGCCTGAATCAGTCGCGACGCCAAGCGCTACCGAAAAGATTGAAGCCACTTCATCGCCAGCTGTCCAGCCAGTGCAACCCACAATAAGTACCGTTCCGACACTTTGGCCAACCGAGCCGAAGCCAACCGACAACGCTGTTACTGAATCGACAGCATCGCCTGTTGATTCCGCAAATGGTCTCTCAGATCCCGACCACGCCGCAGACGATCGTGCAGCGGGGATTCTTCAGAGTCCGGGAAGAGACAGGAAGAAAAGGTGGCTATCGCTAGGCACGAAAAAGGATGATAGCAACGGTGAAGGCTTCCCTCAGCCGAACTTAGGACTCTATCAAAATGCGGAGATGAGCACAACCTCTTTCGCCAGCTCAAGCAAAGCGCGCAAGAGTTTTCAGGCGGACGGTTCAGAAGCTGCCTTTGCCGAGTCGTACGACAGCAAAGATGGCGACGCCAAGGGTCCCATCGGCTGGATCAAGAATAAATACCGCGAGGCCAAAGAAAATGCTGACCACAAGCGTAACAAGTCACCTCCGCCGGCAGTGGGTGAGCGTCACGGCATCAGCGCGGCTATCCTAGGTCGCGGGAAGAGCCTTGACATTAAGCGCGACGAATCGGCAGGCGAACCCCCCCAGTCGGAGACGCCGCCCAAGAAGGGGGAAGCCCCGGCCGCTGAGCATCCCGCCGCCGCCGTTGCCATACCTGTCCCGAACGCAGCCCCCGAGTCCCCCGCTCATACTGCTAATGAGCAAGCTCACCAACCCGTCGATACTATCAAGGAAGAGCCTGCCGCAGAAGCTGCTGCAGGTGTAAATCTGGCCAAGTCAGCTGAAGTTCCAGCTACGTCTTTGGCTTCCAAGGAGCCTCGGATGGTTCCAGTCGAGGAGCAGCTACTTGTCGCCGAGCCTACTCCCGCTGCGCAATCAGAACCTCTTGTTGAAAACGAAACCAAGGCCGCCTCACCCAAGGCCGCTGAGCTCCAGCATCCTCAGTCGCCAGGAGCCGCAATCGAAGATGCGGCTTCTGTTTCCGTCGAAGCAACAAATAAAACAGAGTAAAGTTTTATGCTTCCGAGTCGAACGGCTACTTGGTCAATAGGTAATGATATAACGAACGATTATACCCAGCCAAAGAGATGCCACGGTGTCAAATGCCTCGTATGCAAGGCACGCCGTCACACCTCTTGGCTAGTTGAATGTATCTTTTCTTTTTGGTTTTGCAGATGCTTGTTACGCCTCCAGATACTAGCCTTTGTCTATTGTCTTACTTTCCAATCATCACTATTCCTTTACTCTGAGCGACTCGATCGATTTGGCTACTCATGATGCCTCGTCTTTTTTTTCGACATTTGCTTGCGCGTAGGCTTCGAAGTGGCGAAGCCCAGCGCCCGACTGGATCTAGGGAAAAGAGACACACTGCGAGAATGGTCTGCGATTAATGAAAGTGTATGCCTGGGGCTGGCGAATGAAAAAGTGATCTTCATGATTTCGGTGTTGATTTTTTTGAAGTTATTGGGTGGAAAGTTATTAAAAAGAGGCAGGACAGACAGAAGGCTGGACTGTTGCTTCATGGGTTCCTTTTTTTTATATGGAGGTCTCTGCTGGAAATATATGTCTGATCTCGATGAATCTTGGTTTTTGATGGACGGTGACCAGATAGGGATAGAGGCCATTGATTGACAGTGCGGACTGGTTCTTTTTCCTCGTCTGAGGCGAGGCCGGGAGTACAGGAAACACAACACCCATCTTTTATCGACTTCTTCTCGATTTTATCTCTAAACGTGATTAAGTAATTCTAGTACCCGTCCCTTGCTAGCTAACAAAAGACCGAATTCTACTGGAGAGTTTCCTTGCGGGATCGCGGTCACTAGATTATGCCCGGCTTCTCACCGGCTTCTTAGACCGGCTTCTTGATCGGATCAATACTTTTCCGGCTACTATAGCACCCGAGTACATCCGAATGGCGACTTTCTTCGGTGCACGTGACTGAGTTTTGCGGAGGCCCAAATTTACAATAAGCGTCCGTTGATTGGTCAGAGCAGTCAAATAGCACAAGCCTGGGGGCGTAATAGCCGAGGGAAGCCAGCAATCCATCTTCTCACAACCTCCCGCCGTCATAGAAGTAACTTTCCCGACGAGACATCATACCCACCGCGCTGAAGGCCAATTCAACCTCTCTGTACATGCTCTACCAACTTGGCTGGTCGCAATCATCGTAGCCGATCTCCTCGTGTCTACTTCTTCACATCTTCATCTCATCCGCCTAACAAAAAAACACACAAGATGGCAGCTCTCCGCCACTCGACGCGAGTCCTCGGCACGGCTAGGACAGCGGCCCTCCGTCCCAGCGTTGCCTTTTCACGTTCCATGGCCTCTGTCAGCGAGGTCGAGGAGCAGAAACCTCGCATGAAGACATTCCAGATTTACCGCTGGAACCCCGACACACCTACCGAGAAGCCGCGTCTACAGAGCTACACCATTGACCTCAACAAGACAGGCCCTATGATGCTCGACGCCATCATTCGCATCAAGAACGAGCTCGACCCCACCCTGACGTTTCGCAGAAGTTGTCGCGAGGGTATCTGCGGCTCCTGCGCCATGAACATCAACGGTCAAAACACCTTGGCCTGCCTGTGTATGAACGCCCATCCCAATACGTGCTGAAAATGACGGCTCGAGCGACAACGGCGCTGCTCAAGCCAGTGGATGGCGAAATTGAGTGGAATGGTTTCTAACCCTTGATGATAGGCCGAATCCCCGCTGAATCGTCTGCTGACGTCAAGATTTACCCTCTTCCTCACACCTACGTCGTCAAGGACCTTGTTCCTGACCTGACGCACTTCTACAAGCAATACAAGTCGATCAAGCCTTATCTGCAGCGCGACACTCCCGCCCCCGACGTACGTTTTTTATCTTCTCGGCAGCCATTACTTGGTGGAAATTGAACCTCGCTAACGTGTGATACAGGGCAAGGAGTACCGCCAGAGCAAGGAGGACCGCAAGAAGCTGGACGGTCTGTACGAGTGCATTCTCTGCGCCTGCTGCTCGACGTCGTGCCCTTCATACTGGTGGAACTCGGAGGAGTACCTGGGCCCTGCCATTCTTCTCCAGTCGTACCGCTGGCTCGCCGACTCGCGCGACGAGCGCAAGGCCGAGCGCCAGGCCAACCTCGAGAACAACATGAGTCTGTACCGATGCCACACTATTCTCAACTGCACAAAGGCCTGCCCCAAGGGTCTCAACCCCGGCAAGGCAATTGCCGAGATTAAGAAGCAAATGGCTCTCGGCGCGTAATCAAGGGGTACCTTGATCGGCGACGGAAGGGCAAAGGACGACGCTGTGAGGTGGCAATACTGTCATCCCCATAATTGCTATTTCAGAGAGCGAGGGGATTTTTTTTGTTAAACAATTCTGTATTTTAAACGGAAAAATGGGTGGGTGTGGGCACTCGAATAAGGAGTCTCGTCTTGTTTTTCCTTTTGTCATATATAAAGAACATGCATTCCGACAAACTTGCCACAATACAAAAAAAATCACAAAGATGTTATACTTGCAACTATGGCAGTGATGGATTTACAAATTGAAGTCGCTTCATTTGCTCTGGCGAACTGCGATAGGGGGCGCTGGGGTCAGGAAGATCTGGGGCAAGATAACAGCGCGCGGCCCAAGCACCCAGCGAGATCCACTTGATATTCGAACACGCATACGGGCCGATGGCTTATACCAAGACTTTCATGGCTGATGCCTCTTTTGCGCCATCCTGCAGCCATAAAATTGAGACTTCAAAACTCTGATGATGGTAAAAAGTTTATAGAATCAAAAGCGATGAGTATATAATGATAGAATATGAATGTAAAATAACAACCATGTACCTAAACATTGCTCCTGATGAAGTTCTGTCGACTGGTTCAAACACAACCACACATTCCATTTTCGTCTCCTCTCTACGATTCATAGTTCTTTTTACTTTACTTTTGGATACTTAAATACAAGACTCTGCAACGAGTTTTATTGATCACCATGTTCTTTGAGTGCGTAGAGGAATATACCAGCTGGTCGATCAAGATTGCCTGTACGTTTCACACCACGCAACCTCCCGTCGACGAGGCAAGATACAGAGAAAGTGTTCATTTGCTAACTTGAGACTTCTTGGGTGCAGTCCTCTTTATTTGCATCCTTTGCATGACCATGCTGCCGCACCTCCATCCCGATAAATTTGTCAGGGAGATTAACGTCACAGAATGTAAGTTGCAACAATCTCCTACCCAACCCGATTTCCGCACAGCTGGGGAGGAAACGGACTTGTAGCCATCCATCTTTCTTTCCCTCTTTCTCAGTTTATAGAATACTGACCTGGAAACCTGTTTTTCTTGTGCCGTCCAGTCAAGCTTTGGATCTATTTGCTCCCCCTCATCTGGCTCTATCTTTCCGTATGGTCGATGGCGAGCATTTTCCTGCAGACGGAGGCGGATGGTTTCCGTTACGTGGTTGGCGGCGTGGGCGTGGTGATGATTCTGATCACGGCGTCGTGGGTGGTACTGCACTGAATTGGGCGTTCACAGGGAGATGGCACGCACTGAGACGGGCTGTCGCGCACACATGGCAAGTAGCACATCATCAACTGCTGTTCAAGTTGCATACTAATATGTCATGCGCATCAGACCACACTGGGAGCATCGTGAAAAACGCCCGTATCCCAGACCACAATGTTCCCAGCACGACGCCAATCCTCATGAAACAACCCATTGAAGCCCCTCCATACAGGTCGCAGTCTCATACCCATTGCCTTGCCTTCATCCGTCGTAGTGAGAAATTTTTGAAGGGAGTTTTCCACGCCTTCGAATCCGACAATATACCGCGGCGGGTTCAACAGACCCGGTACAGCCTCTGGGCTACGGCCGCCGGGCACAGAGGCTGGCGGCGGCCCGGGTGTGGCCGAAAATAGCTCGCGGCTGAGAAAGCCTACCGGGTCATCATAGAAGCGGTCCGCTTCGTCGCGGTATGTATCCCTCTCGACAGTATTGGGGCTGGTGTGCAACGGCGGATCACACGTGAGTGCATACGCGTGCAAGTCTGGGTGCACAAGGTGCGAGCGCCATGGTGTGGAATGGCACGGCATCAGAAAGAGGGCAAATAGCTCCTTGTTGTGATTTGGTTGCAATACCTTGGACGAGTTGGCGTGAATGCGCTCAAAGTCTCGGCGGAGAAACGTGAGCACTTGAATGGGCGCGCCTTGGTGAAAGTAGGAGAGGTAGCCTGACAGTAAGCCATTGAGAGCGAGACCAGCCATGAGGTACCCCTTGTGGCGGACCTGGCGCTTAGAGGCTGTCACTTTGCCAACTGCCTGTTTGGGTGTAGACGTGAAGAATGATGCAACACGAGGAGCCGCCAGGACAGAAAAGATGGAAAGAAGAGGGTAGATGAAGCGCACCTCTTTGTGCGAGATGAGAGACAGCGTCGTGACCATAACGATGACGGAAGCAGCCAGAGTGCGTTGCGTGTTTTCGAGCTCGGCGGTGCCGTTAGTCTGCGGTCGAATGAGCGCGGGCAACACAAAAGGCAATATCGTGGTGCAGAGCAGCGGGATGCCTTGCAGTATATAGTAATGCCAAGGATTCTGACCATAGAAAACCGCCAGTGACTTGTTAATGTTAAAATTGAGCCAGTTGTGCGCTGGCAAAGTCCAGAAGCCAAAGTAGGCCCGATCGGCGAGCAAAGAGAGACCCAGGACAAAAGAGCCGCATACAGCTGCCTCGCGTACAAGCACCGCAATGGTGGACATGCTTAGGGGCGAAGGCCCGCGCAAGGACAGGCGCGTTACTGTGAGGCCGGCAATTGTGATCCATATCAGCACATTGGTCGGTCGTAGCACAATGGCCAACGCGGCCAGACATAGACAGACGCGGAGACGGCCGACGGCACCACTCTTATTAAGGGGATCTGCAGTTTTTGGGTTCTCTTTCGTCACTGTAGCAGCGCCAAGAAGTGGCCAGGGCCAGTAGCTGAGCGCCATGGTGGTGAGGGTAGCTTCGAGTGAATTGGAAAAAGTTCGCGACGCGCAGTACCATTGCCATGGACTGACGAGCTGCAGCATGAGCTAACAAACGTGAGCTTCTAATCTTCATAATTACATTGCTTTCGACTTACTGCTACCTTGGCATCAAGAGTGTCTTGGCCATAAATGTTGGAAGCGAGCCTGAAAGTGTACCAGTCACCCAGTGCAGCGATCAAGCCCTGTAGGATCGCCGGCGCTGCAATGAGCATGCTAGAGCGTAAGGCGATGGGAAAACCGAGTTGTACAAGGAGACGCGCTGCATGATCAACGAGAAAATAGGGAATGGCAAAGAGCATGGGATGCAGCGAGGAGCGCAGTTGATAGTGCCATTCCTGGATAAAGGTCAGTCTAAGTATTGGAGCTTGTCGAAGGACACACGCATACCCAAGTGAGCCACGAACCGCTTGAGGAGCCAAAGGCGAGATTCCATGCCGGCTCTAGCGACTGAAAGTACTCGTCCGGTTGGAAGAAGGTGGCGATGCTGCGCGCATTGATGAGGCGGACGAGGAGGACATCGGTAAAGGAGATGCGAGATTTTCGCACAGAACGTGCGGGAGCCATGGTGTGTGGTGGATAGTGCAGTCGATCTTAGGAGTTAAACATTAGAATCACCATGTAATGCAAGCAATGCATGCATAGAAAGGCGCGGGCCGTCTAAGTGACTGGCCAAGGCGAAAGTGCTGCCCCGTCAGTCACGGAGCATCAGCTTCTTGGCAGGTGACTTGCAAAATGGATCCAAAATTGAAGCCTTTTATCAGACAACCACGAGAAAATATAAATATACCATATGCGTGGTACGTCTCACATGCGGGGGTTCCCGATGCAATGTCGGCGGATAAATAGTGTTTGAAGCATCTTGTCAAGGTTACTTTGCATCGACGGGAAAGGGGCGCGCGTGGTGGGGCGCAGTTTCATCCAAGAGAGGCTAGAGGCGAGCGTTGCAGATGCGAATTGAAGCATGACGCGATCAACGCGATGATCGATATCGTATTTGTAGAGTATGAATGTCTTTAATCATTGAGTGTTAAATGGCGAGGATCGTGTAGACGGGCTGCCTTGTCTTGTCTCTGGTACCGCTGCATGGGGGTGAGGAGGCAACACTGATGACAGCTGGCAGCAAACGCAACTCTGAAGTTTATCGGCATAATGGTTCCTTGGCAAAATCTGATCTCTACAACTTGAGTTTATGTGCGAAATGATTTCCACCGTCGCTTTCCGTGCGACTTGGATTTGTGCGGCTAATTGCGGCGATGAGGAGTTACGAAGCAGTTTTGAGACGACCTTTGATAATCTACAGCAGAATCGGGTGTCCTCGTTGCGCACTCACTGCATCCTTGCACGACAGAGGCAAGACAAAGAAAAACGCAGGCATCTACATCACCGCCCACGCCCAATTATGCAGGCGTAAGCCGTTTGTCATTACCTCGCTGGCAATTGGCTCTGGACTGGTCTCGTGAGGGGCGCCTGACCGTCCGCCCCGGTCACCCCGGCCCCGGCCACCGGTTCGATACGTCGGCGGCGGGCGGCAAGCTGTAAAGGTGGATCAGAACAAGGCTCGCGGACCCGTCGTGGACATGGTCATGTCGAGAATCCACGCCCTACTGCGCCGGTTGGCTTCGGCCTGTTGCTATTGGGTGGTTTGACGCTTGGTCAGGCCACCCGATGAGAGCTGCCAAGTGCCCGGGGGCAAAAAAAGAGGCACACTTGTCAAAAACTTCAGCAGCACTCGCTCTGTGTGTGTGGAGCAACATGTTCGACTAACTACCTAGTGGTGAAGCAGGATGGTCGGTTAGAACCAAACGCAGGGGACGAGGCCAGAGAAAATTGCCAAACAAGGGAACTCGCTGTCGATGCGAGACCATGCCTATGAGATTCAACGACGTCGACATGGGATAGAAAGACCGACAACGTGGCCGTCAGATCCCAAGAGCCCACGAAAGCCAGATTCATGCAGCCAGGAAACAAGGTTGTCTGGGTCCCAGCCCAGACCCGAATGTCGGCTTCGGCTCCCTGTTGGAACACAAAAAACCAATGGAATCCACATCACGGCGCTCACACTTGCACTTAGGGGTATAGCGGCGGGCACAAAGCTCGTACGCAGCCCACGAGGGCGAAACATGCGACAAGTGGTCCAGCAAATCGATGGGTACAGACGGGTATAACTACTGCTTGGCTTGCCGCCCACTCCGTGCCCTCGAGCTTTCTACGTACAAACTTCTTGTGCACGCGCATGTCTGAATCTCCTCGACAGCCTCAACTCGGATCAGATCAATACAAACAGTCACAGGTACGTTTGCTGCTAGTCGACGTCATTTTGGCGTCGCTTTTGTGCTGAGTGCCACCACACCCATTGCCCCTCCCCCACCATGACGGTCGCTGCTGCTGGTCCGGCTAAAACTTATGTGGCCAGCGTGACTGGCAATTTTTAAGGTTGTCTTTGGTGCGTGCTTGATCTGTGGCCGGCGTGGCCAATAATTGACACATTTTGTACAAAAGACCAATCTTTTTCCTCCTGGATACAATAACGCAAGTTTGTTGCCTGCTTATACTAACACGTATAATTCTACATCATAGGCTCATCAATCGCACATTTTACACCTTCAAAATGGCTGACTCTCGCTTCCACGCCTCCTCCACTAAGGCTGCCATTGGTGCCGAGAACGAGTTCGCTGCCCACAACTACCACCCTCTCCCTGTCGTCTTTGCCAAGGCTCAGGGTATCAATGTTTGGGATCCCGAGGGCCGCGAGTACATGGATTTCCTATCCGCGTACAGCGCCGTCAACCAAGGCCACTGTCATCCTGAGCTTGTCAAGGCTCTCACCGAGCAGGCTTCGCGCCTGACATTGAGTTCGCGCGCTTTCCACAACGACGTCTTTCCCAAGTGGGCCGAAAAGGTCCGCAAAGTCTTTGGCTACGATATGGTGCTGCCCATGAACACTGGCGCCGAAGCCACCGAAACGGCCGTCAAGATTGCCCGCAAGTGGGCATACAAGGTCAAGGGCGTCGACAAGGGCAAGGCTCTCGTCTTTGCCGTTGCCGAAAACTTCCACGGCCGCACCGTAAGTTCTGCTCGACCCTGACCGCGAAACAGGCTCGGAGTTTCGGCTGACGTATATAGATGGCTGCCGTTACTTTGTCAACCGACCCCGAATCCAAGGACAACTATGGCCCTTACATTCCCAACATTGGTGCCACATCTCCCTCCACCGGCAAGGCTATCCGATACAACAATGTTGCCGACATTGAAGAGGTTCTCAATGACCACGGCAAAGACACTGCTGCCTTCATCATTGAGCCCATTCAAGGCGAGGCGGGCGTCATGGTTCCCGACGAGGACTACCTGGCCAAGGTGCAAGCGCTCTGCACCAAGCACAATGTGCTTCTCATTGCCGACGAAATCCAGACTGGTATTGGCCGCACCGGTAAGATGCTTTGCTCCGAGTGGGCTGGTGTCAAGCCCGACATGGTCACCCTCGGCAAGGCCATCTCAGGTGGCATGTATCCTGTCAGTGCCGTCCTCGCCAGCAAGGAGGTCATGATGGTCGTCGAGCCCGGCACTCACGGCTCCACTTACGGTGGCAACCCTCTTGGCTGCGCCGTATCGATTCGCGCCTTGGAGCTGATTGAAGAGGAGAACATGATTGAGAATGCTCAGCGCCTGGGTGAGATCTTCCGCCAGGGTCTCATTGACCTTAAGTCACCCATTCTCAAGACGGTCCGCGGAAAGGGTCTTCTCAATGCTTGCGTGATTGACGAGTCTGCCACCAATGGCCGCTCTGCTTGGGATCTGTGCATGTTACTCAAGGAAAAAGGCCTGCTGGTACGTTGTACCTGTTCGGTTACGATTATGACGCGGTACTAACACACGCACAGGCCAAGCCCACACACGGCGACATCATTCGCTTTGCTCCCCCGATGGTCATCACGGAGGAAGAGCTACGCAAGGGCGTCAGCATCATTGCTGAGGCTCTCGAGGAGCTTCCCAATGCTCCGAAGGCTGATCACTAAACGAATACTACGCGACCTATAGAATGAACGACGATGCACGAGACGAATTCTGAATAAGCGAAGAGGGAGAAAAATCAAGGCGGGCAATACCGTCGATGGATTGGGCTGCATAATGAGCGCGAGGTCCCGGGAATTGAAACGGCAGAGCGACGTTTTTATGTGATTTGAGTCTTACCACAAGATACCCCAAGGATTGCCATGACCGTCATGAGGCAGCATAGGAACATGGGAATTGAGTTTGGCGAATTGATTTATTGATATTCTTAGTCTCGGGCAAGTGCATGTTTACAACTTATCATGGGATGGTTGAGGTGGTCAGCAAAGCATCTAGATTGGGCGCATGCCAATGTCTGAGATTGCGTTACATTGGTGCAGGTGGAGGGTGTCCGACTTCGGCAGCTTAGAATAGCAGCCGCTTAGATGTAGTTGCTGCAAAGACATGACTAGCAGGCAGATGGCCAGGATGATGGAAGCAGGGCGGTCAGACTAATATGTGAGTAATCAGGTGTGATGATGAGTACCATTCAGGGAGATAAAGTAAGATGGAGAGGAAGAAGAACAAAGGACGCTCAAGTGGTCGCCGATGGCGGGTGCTTTACAAGCCCGATAAGCATGACGGCAATGCAGAGAGCAAGAATGCAGACAGCTACCTAGCGGCCGAGCGGTCCTGAATGTGCCCAATAGTCTTTCAAAGTACGAAACAGTCTGCCAGCTGGTGCTTGCAGCTTGCCAGCACGGTGTCTTAATAAAGTACGAACAAAGTACGGAGTATGCAGCGCCCAGCTGCGTGGTGTGGCACATTGTTCTATCAGATGTGAGAGATGGCGGGGGTGTGTGTGTCTGGTCATACGGCACCGAGGCGCAACAGACGAGCCTTTCGGGACGGCGAGCGGGCAGCAAGTGGCTGCAGAAGGGACACACATGCACACACCAAAGAAAAATCGAAAAGGACGAGAGTGACACGACTGCGTCGAGGATATGCTGCCGAGAATGATTGAATGGATGTTTTGTAAAATACGGGGAAAGGGAAAGGGCAGCGCCACGAGGACCCCTTGGCTTGCATCCTGCATGCGCTCCGGTACGGGGGCTGCCTTGCCAAACCACCGTATGGAGAAGCAGAGGACAGGGAAGAACCGGGGGTCGTCGTTGGACAAACAGGGTGCATCTGGGGAAATGAGACTTTGTCTTTATTTTGATATTGTTCTTTGATTTTTTCTGATGTGGCAGACAGAGGCTTGCAGGTAGACGCAGCGAAAATGTACTCTGGCGTAAGACAAGGGCAGAAGTTGGCATGGCGAACAGCAGAAGGTGACGTTGACCGGGAAGAGAAGGATGCTACACATGCTGAACAGTTTTTAGATTTTGTTTGATCTACGGAGTACTTTAAGCATGTTTCCTTTTTTTGTCCCATATTGCATCTGCGAGGCGAAGCAGCAAAGCCTGGGGTTCGTTGTGTGTGACAAGATTCGCGGGGAAGGCTTCCGGTAGATGAGAAAACTGGGTAGTTATCAGGCACATTACATTGTTCATATAGCCAGCCAAGTATCTCTGCACGTATCCGGTGTTGTAATTCAATAGTCAAACTTGACGGGCGCTTGGATATATGGCTGTCTGCGGAGTCATACAACCTGCGTCATCTTAGGGGTTTATGTGGACTTGAAGAGGTGTTAACGTTGGGGTGGAGAGCAGTGGCTTGCACCAGGACAGACAGGACAGTGCACAGAGAGGATGGAGAGTGATGCCGGTTCCCAGAGATGCCCAGCCTAGCCATGCTGGCGGCGCAGCAGGACCAAACGTGGCGACGTGTTTGCCAGTACCTAACTCGCAAGCTCGGTACCTAGGGGGATGTCATGAGCCAAGCCCCCATCCATGGTGGATGAGGCGGCGACTTGGTTGGCTGGAGGGCGCATGGGCGCTATGCACTGCAAAGGGTGGCGCGGAACGGCATCGTGGGCTTCGTTGGGAGGGAGGCTAAGAGAGAAGACAAGAGCCAAAAGTCACTGTAATCACATTGACTGCATGTATACCAGTACGCCTCGTAACAAAAGATTCACGGGAGTGAGGGGGGAGGGAGACCCCTGCTTCTCATTCTGTTAATGCTGGCCTGGGGAAATCAGACAAGATAAGAATAGACTACGCCCATCTTGACATGTATGTATGTTGAGGATGAGGCGATAACGGAGCGGGCTAGGTTCTGATAGATTAGGGGTTCGTGCCATTGTCGATGGATAAGAAGAGATGAGATAGCAGTGCGCCATCGGACTGATGCGCTTGGCTTATCGCTTCTTTGAGTCTTTGATGCTTGTTTATTATCAGGCCAAAGCTTTTGGCAGCCTTGCAGTGCCACGACTGCCGAAATTCTCTGTGATAAGGTGCCTAAAGTAACTATTGAAAAGTGCAGTACCTAATAGATAACTAAACGCAGTGTACGGATTATTGTTTTCAGTGACGCCACCAGCCATCTTCTGAAAGAACATAACTAAGCTTGACGGTGGCGGCCGGGCATTTTGGTCCTTGCAGCTGCGACATGTAACGGCCAGGTATCTTTTTCAGGGTTCGCCATTGCCACACGCGGGGCGACGTGGTGCCTCCCCCCCCAGTGCTCTCACGTGTGGCCGAGCACCAAAAAGGACCCAGGCATCCACATTGCGTGCTGCTGTGACTGAGTGATCCAATGGCCAGATACATGCAAGCTACTTGCCCGGTTGCAGTTGGAGAAGCATGGCCACCCCCCCCCCCTCCTTCTCTCCACAACTACTGTACTTTGGAGCGGGAAAATGTACCTACAGAAAAATGGCGCCAACAACAAGTCACCCCCCCGACCCCCAAAACGACGGCATCACGAGCTCGTTACAAATGTGTCGTGACGGACCCAGTGCCCGCCCGCTCGTGTCAGGAAAAGTAATGCACTAGAGAAAATCGACGGTATTACTAGTACCATGTGTACCCATCAGGTTGGCTTGTTTTGGTGCCATGGGTTCGCCTGTTTTGTATCATCGTCTGCTGTGCTTGCTGACTGACATGTATCCCATCTGCCATCACAGTCAAGTATACCTCAGCCACTGTGATAAACTGGCAGCTGTTTGTCATCACGTCTTCCACCTTGTCCATCTTCCCTTTTTCCACAACCAACATTCGCCTCATTCTCGTCTCTTCATCTCTATTCCACCAATCTCAGCCTTGTCCCCCCTCCCTTTTCTCGACTTGCGTCTACTTCTCCCGCAAACAAACAGCTACACGTCAATCTAACTACCACGCGCGCACTACCCACTCGACCACCTTACCTGGCACACTCAACATATCCATACATGGTCCTCGTCACCCACACCACCAAATCAACTACCACCACTCGCTCCCCTTCACTACTTTAGCGCCGCGTCTCGATTCGGCAACTTGCCTTGTCGGTGACGCCTTGCCGTCCTCGTTTTGGCCCTGCGTCGCCTCCACCAGCTCCGCCATCGCCCGCCTGTCTTGCCTCTTGTTTGCGCTGTCGGCACAGTCACACCCTGTCAGCCAGCCGTAGCCCGTACAACGAACGCCGCCCATCGTCTGTCTCTCTTCCCGGTGCAACTACATCTCTCGACGATTGTATTCTTTCTTCCTCTCGACAGCTTCCTTCCGCCCTAGTTCACCATTCACGCCCAACCCCCGTCCTAGCTACAAACCATCAGGGTAAGTCTTCCACACTGACGGTGGCGCCCTATGCTGCGCACCACGCGCCTCTCTTCCATCTCGCGCCGATTATAGGTAGTCGGTCCCTTAGTTGCCTTTGCTACTACCTATTCCCGACCCTCGCGCGCCACTCGCCTCGCCTCGTCCATTCTTCTTCGAGGCTCGCCCGCCGCGCTGTGTCATCTGCCTAGTCTTGTTTATGTTTATCCCTTTGCGCTGAATAGCGCTGCCTCTTTTTACCTTTTCATCAACATCCCAGCCCGCTTTCCGACGAGCCTCCGAGTCCTCGCGCGCCGTGTCAGTACTTACCGCCCAAGCTGCGCATCGCCGCTAGCTCGCCGGCACTTGTCACCTCACCAGGCATCCTTGCATCTCAACACTGCGCGCCTCGACTCTGCGTCTCTGCAGTCGGGCGTGGCTCTCCTCCTGTCGCTGCCTTGCGCATCTCGGTCGCCTCGCATCCCTCGCCCCAGGTTTCTGCCTTCACGCCCGTTCCCGTTTCCTGGTCCGTAGCTGCGGCTTCCCTGTCTCGTCACACCCTCCGGCATGCATGCATACCTCAGTGCCTCTTTCATCGCACCTTTTTGACTGGCTACTTGCCTTGGACCCTGCACTCCAGCTAACTCGACCAAATCCGCACAGTACAACAGCCAGCCCAACTTATCCGACCCAACATACTCCCGCCGATGAACTCCCCTCTGGCTACCCACATCTTTCGATCCATCTAGACCCTCCGCACACTGCTCGACCTTGTTGCCTGGCCCCGACTCCGCTCCCGTCCGTCTATCTGACCTCGACAATCATCTTCCTTGTTACACAACGGCTTTTTGCAGAGCTTACATGACTATCTTGACCGCCGTCGACGTCTTTCGAATAGTATAGGCCCTCTAGCGGCTATCCTCGAGGCATTCCTTTCTTCCTGTCTCGATAAGCTTCACAGGACGTCATGACTAGCCGACAGGAAGGGGCCTCGTCCCACGGCTCTCGGAGGAGCAGCCGCCATGTCGGCAGCTTCATCATCGACAGGGAAATCGGTAAAGGCAGTTTTGCTCAGGTCTACATGGGGTGGCACAAGGTAGGCATCCGGCCGTTGCGCCTGGTAGCTGAAATTGTTCACTGACAACACTAGGAGTCCAAAGCCGCTGTCGCCATCAAATCCGTCGAGCTGGAGCGTCTCAACAAGAAGCTCAAGGAGAATCTATACGGAGAGATCCAGATTCTCAAGACTCTCCGACACCCGCACATCGTCGCCCTCCACGACTGCGTCGAATCTTCTACACATATCAACCTCATCATGGAATACTGCGAACTTGGTGATTTGTCCCTTTTTATCAAGAAGAGAGACAAGCTCATTACGCACCCTGCTACCCACGACATGGCCCGCAAGTACCCTTCCGCTCCAAACTCCGGCTTGCACGAAGTCGTCATCCGCCACTTCCTCAAGCAGCTTTCCAGTGCACTCGAGTTCCTTCGTGCCAAAAACTACGTTCATCGAGATGTTAAACCCCAGAATCTCCTCTTGTTGCCGTCTCAAGCATTCAGAGAGGAACGGGCGTTGCCCATCATGGAGGCCAGCCAAGATTCTCTCATTCCCATTTCAGGCCTCGCCTCTCTACCCATGCTGAAGCTTGCCGATTTTGGCTTTGCGCGAGTTTTGCCATCAACCTCTCTTGCCGATACTCTCTGTGGCTCGCCGCTATACATGGCCCCAGAAATTCTTCGCTACGAACGCTACGACGCCAAGGCCGACTTATGGTCTGTTGGCACTGTGTTGTATGAGATGATTACCGGACGTCCGCCCTTCCGAGCTAGGAATCATGTTGAACTGCTCCGCAAGATAGAAGCTGCAGAGGATGTCATCAAATTTCCTAGAGAAGTCAGCGTCACCCCTGATCTTAAGGCTCTTGTTCGCTCTCTGTTGAAGCGAAGCCCCGTCGAGCGCTTGAGTTTCGAAAATTTCTTTGCCCACCATGTGGTTACTGGCGATATTCTTGGATTAGTCGAGGATGACATTCCAAAACCACCCAAGCGGGAACTAGAGACTATCCGCCAAGGAGAGGCTTTACCCTCATCGCCCCGCGTGCAAATGGCTAGGCAGCTGAGCAGCGACCCTAGGGACACACGCTCATCACCAAAGTCTCCCCGCAGCTCGCCGCGTTCATCTACTGTAAACAGCTCCGCTGACGCAGCCCCGAGACGGCAAAGCCAGAATGCAGAGCGCCGTCTAAGCATTTCACCACACAATAGCGGGCAGGGTCTTGGCATCCAAAGGCCCGCACCGCCGATTCAGTCACATACCGCGCCTGATCATCCCAGAGCAGCCGATCGGAGTGGACGCGAGCCGCAGCCTTCGTCCCTGCGTGTAGCGCGACAGCCATCGGATGTGTCCCTCACAGAGGAGGAAAAGGCCGCCCAAGACGTCATGTTCGAACGAGATTACGTTGTCGTTGAACGTCGACACGTCGAGGTTAACGCTCTGGCCGATGAATTGGCTGCGAATGAGAAGCTGGGACAAAACAACTCTTCGGCAAAATCGAGTCCACTGCAGAGGAGGTACACTCAACAAGGCTCAGCTACATCCACCACGGGCGCCATTCCAACACCTGCCTCACGAACAGCCCTCGTGGCCCAAGGACGCGCAGGCCAAGATCGTCGTTCGTCGTACGAAAAGGCGCTTTCTGCTAGTCCCGGATCCGCCTCGAGCGCCATCTCCAAGGCTATTCAAGACGCCAGCCTTCGTCTATTCGGATACAAAGTGAACACAATGCGCCAAAAGGGCTCGTCGCCGCCTCTTTACCAGCCTTTTCCTGCATACCCCACCCCGACATCAGCTGGGCTTCTAAGTGACGGCAAGGGCTCTCAGGTGTCTGATGAGGATGCCAAGGCCGCGCAGGCTATCGAGGAATTTGCGACTAGGAGTGACTGTGTGTACGGATTTGCTGAAGTCAAGTACAAACAACTGCTACCAATGGCTCCATCTATGGACTATGGTCTTGGCGGCGTCAGCCCTGATAAGGGCACCAGCGAAGAGGATGGTCTCACAGTTGATGCCACTGTGGCTCTCTCTGAGGAAGCCCTCGTTCTCTATGTCAAGTCTTTGACACTTCTTGCACGTGCTATGGATATTGCCAGTCTATGGTGGTCTAAGAAAACCCGCGCTGAATCATCCGTTGTCTCTCAGACCCTTGTGCAACGTATCAATGCCGTTGTTCAATGGGTTCGTCAACGGTTCAACGAAGTCCTGGAAAAGTCCGAGGTTGTACGCTTGAAGCTTACCGAAGCACAAAAGCTGCTTCCGGAGGATCATCCCAGCAATCCTGCCCACCAAGGCGAGGATTCGATTGCATCATCTGCCGTGGGAGCAAAGCAGGTATACCTTACTCCAGGTATCAGCGCTGAAAAGCTCATGTACGACCGAGCTCTCGAAATGAGCCGCGCCGCTGCCATTGACGAAGTGACAAACGAAAACTTGCCCGGTTGCGAGATCTCGTACCTCACTGCCATTCGCATGTTGGAAGCAGTCTTGGACAGTGACGATGAAGCTACGGCTCGCAACATATCCTCTGGCAAGGAGATAGCCAAAGACGCTACCCAAGAAGGCAGTGACTTGGACACTGAGGAAGCGGCCCATGTACGAAAAATGATTACAATGATTACAGGACGACTGAACATGGTGCGCAAGAAGCAGCAGATGATTGCCGAAGCAAATAACCAGGCGAAGCACGTCTCTGCCATGCGACGACTCAGCGGGGACGTGACTCCCCGGAGTGTGCCGTCCTATGGCTCAACGTGAACGCGGATGCTTCACATTCACAAAAAATAAAAAAAAAGATTTACAGAAAGCCAATCGAAAACATTGGTGTTTCCAATTGCATATACACGCGCAGCCGAGCTTCGCAGCTTGGTTGCCATTCTTGAGTACTTTCTTGCCGACAAGGGTATAATACTATATGGCGTTTTTATACGAACTTTGATATTGCCGCTGGGGATTTGCTCCTTAGCCCGGAGACGGACGATTGCCCTTTTTACTTATTTTAGCTGCTCTCGCGAGGCGTGATTCACTCACTAGTTTGGCGTTTTGGGATCTTGAAGTTGCTGTTTTTGTTGTCTCTTGTTTCATTCTCCTGAAAGAAATCTGGCAAAGCATTGTTCTTGCGATGGGGCGTTTATTTCTTTGTTGTTGTCGATTTCTTTTGACATTCTTTCTACCCAGATTGTGTTTTTATAAATTAGCTACATTGTCGGATGAGAAGAAACTTCTTACCCAAGTCTCTTTCTTTGGAGAGTATGAATACACAGATGAATGAAATACACTAACCTTGTCAGTGCCTCATTATTGTGACAACTTGTCTAAACAGAGACTAGGCATGATACGAATTGGCAATGATGGAAATCATCTGTTCTGAGAAAGTCCGCACCGCCGAGCTCATCGCCGCCGAGGAAGGAGGAGAGGTGTGAGAGGTGTAGGAGGATGGGGGAGAGGTGTGAGCAGCAGGAGGACGAAGAGATAGGAGAATGAGGGGACGAAGGTGATGGGTCAGTGGTGAGAGAGGTGGAGGAGTGGAGGTTTGCGTTGCCGATGAAGGGGAATAAGAAGGAGTAGGGCTGAGAATGATGGAAGCGATTGGGGAGTGAAGAGATGTTGGAAGCGATGGATAGCTTGGATCTTGAGGGTAGCATGACTGGCCTCGATGTCAGTCGCCGGCCCCCAACAAGTGAGTGTTGGTGCTGCGTCAAACCAGGACATGCACAATAATATACTTGGCAGATTGAGCTTGAATCACAGAAGAGCGAAGCTAAGGGTTTTCTGTCACAATGTTGCACATTTTTTCTTGGGCTTGTCTAGATTAAAACAAGAAAAAAAAAGAAAAAAAAAAGGAATCTATGAAAGGGTCCTAATTCAAGAATACGGCTCATCGCGCCATCTGAGCCCGGGAGGTTGGTTGAAGCTGTTTACATTAGCTTTTGAACTTGACAAGCTATCCGAATGTGGCAATTGCAAGCTAAATGAGAAACGAGAAGGAACTTTTTGCATGCGTGAATAAGACTTCGTCATTGGGAGATACCAAAGCGAAAGTCTCATTTCTTTCAATTTCTATGATTCAATCAGTACATGTGCACTACTTTACGAGTTTAATCAAGTACCCTCTCGATCCGGCGTCCTCGTACTAACACCCCCCCTCCCTTCCTCCCACCCACACACACATACATCGCCATTACTTGCACGCCGCATTCACCATCACTCATCATCTCCATTACACCAGCCCACCCCCAAAACACAATCAGTATGCCTCCTCCTCCAGATCTATCCTCGTATCGCCTCAGCGACGCCGAGTCCCAGCGCATCTTCCAAGAGCAGATCCTCCCCGCCGAGTTCCCCGCC
>JARJPL010000050.1:0-83423 GCA_030782805.1 Aschersonia sp. MBC 622
GGGGGGGGTCGGTCGCGTCACTGCGATGCTAGCGCTTGCTGACCGTTTGGTCGACGCCGGAGCGTCTTTGACTCTTCATCTTGCTAGCATCATATATTCGTTTTTTTTTTTTTGAAGCAATTTCAATCATTGAAGATTTTGTCACTTTCAATTTCGATTCTGCGCAACATCATCAAAAAGTTGGCCTTGAAGTCTGCTTTTTGGTTGGCACCGACATGGCACAAGCTTGCCACTTACACACCATCTTGACCAACTCAGCGAGTTGGAGCAGCAGCTCTTCCAATACTTTAACCCCGATATTCCCAGAGAAAAAAAAAAAGGTACGAGCTTTTAGCGTACCTTGATTTCATGCCGATTTCTCAACGGATGCCACACTTCTCTAGCCCTCACCACTCGTCCTGAAAGGCGTCTCCATTACCTCCAATTGGTGAGATTTGGAGCAGTTCAGCTCTCTGCCACAATCATGTAGCCCATGTGACCATGGTAAGAACTAGCCACCCAGCATGAAGATACTCTGGTGTTCTTGCTTTTTCACGTGTATTCACGTCTACGTGGACAAAATTGACAAAGCTGCCGAGCCGACATGGCGACATTCCGGCTCATCGACATCATCACATGGACAGTCCAAGTCTTTGAGATTGGGCAGTCACCGCCCTACCTCGCCATATCCCACGCCTGGTCCGACCGCGTCTTCCCCAAACAGCTCCCCCTCGCGCCTTCATTCGGCAGCGCCGCCATCCGGCAGACCCTCGCCAAGCGTGCCCTGCCGCACGTCCGCCACTGCTGGGTCGACCTCTTTTGCATCTTGCAGGACTCGGACCAGGACATGTGCGAGCAGATCCCGCTCATGGGCCGCATCTACGGCGACGCCCGGGCCGTCCTCGTCATTCTCACCAGCACGCTGCGTCTGACGCAGGCGCAGGTCGACCACGGCACCGCGCAGCTCGACGACGCCCTCGCCGTCTGGCACGCCGAGGCCTGGACTGACGACAGCCCGCGGCGCCGCTGGACCCGCGGCGCCGGCCGTGCCGCGCTCGTCCACGCCATGGACGTGCTCGCGCGCTTTACAGACGCCGCCTGGGGCACGCGCGTCTGGACGCTGCAAGAGTACCTGCTCGCGACAGAGCTCGTCTGGATCGGCGCCGACCTCGAGCCCGTCTCCGTCCGCGACGAGCTCTTTGCCGCCATCCCGCATCTCTGCGAGGAGCTCGGCATTTCCGAGTGCGCGCGCCGCCGGGGGGACGATGATGATGACGACAGCAACCCGGCCACGGCCCGCTATGAGCGGCTGTTTTCGCACTTTGCGGGCATGGCGGCGCAGCGCACCGGGGCGACGGACCGCACGCGTGTCATGGAGATGCTCGGGAACCGGGCGGCGTTTCTGCCCGTCGACGAGGTCTACGGCGCCATGGCTGTGTCGACGGTCGAGATTGCCGTGCGCCCAGGAGAGCCGAGGGAGGACGCGTGGCGGCGCTGGACGGAGACGGCGCTGGAGGCGGGCCATTTGCGGTGGCTGATGGTGCCCCCGGCGGTGCTAGCGCCGGAGGAAGCGGCCGGACTGACGTGCGCCGAAGTGGTGTGCGCGAAGCGGCATGTGCTGTCTTCGGCGTCGGGGCTGGATACGGTGACGCCGTACGGGCCGGTGGCTGTTTCGGAGGGCACCGTGTTGACGACTGCCCGGCCCGTCGGAGCTAGCACGGTTCTTCGCGAGCTTGGTCCTGTGCACCGAGGCAGCAACGGGTGGGTTCACCGGGACCTGACTCTCATTCTGTACGCCAAAGGAAACTGGTTCTCTGCGGTTGACGTCGCCGTTGCCTTTGGTGCCGGGCGCTATTCCAACAAGCAGCTCCTCATGATCGCGCAAACCCTCGTCAACAACTACGAGCGTGCGTTGCGCTGCATCGACCAGCACACCGAGCGCGCATTCTACCCCCTCTTCCCGTCGGAGCGGTCCTGGTCGGTATGGGCCGACTTTATGCAGCTCCAATCGCAGTGCGTCATGGACACGCTCAACTTTGGCTTTGGCTATCTGATTCGCGTAGCAGCCTCGCCAGTGCCGTTTGTCACGGTGCTCGCCACAGCCGGACGCAGACCGCAAGGAGAACTCGTGGCCCTGGACTGCAATGCGCGAGGCAGTGACGGGCGGCATAAGCTCTTGGTCGGTGAGAAGCCGGAGGTAGAAGCACGGGAGGAGCAGCCGAGCGGCGCCAATGTGCCGTGGCACAAGGCTGGAGTGACGATTTCGGTGGGCCAAGACTACGCGTGTGGGTGGAATGACTTGCCGCTTGTCGAGATTAGCATCGGAGGATCAAATTGTCACATCTGCCAGCAGACCTCTGTTTCTTGGAGCAAGCATCCGACGCAGTCCCGGACTCGAAGCTTGGGAGGTGATGATGCGAGAACGATTCGTCGACGGTTACGGAAACGGCGTAGAGATGATGCGCGTCGAAAAAATATCCGCGGAATTGTCAGATCGACAAGGAAAAAGACCTCGAATAGTGCAAGAGTGTAAGTTTCTGGGTGAGTAAACTACAACATTACTGACTTCCGTATATATGCAATCAATATACATGGCGAGTCGTGCAAGACTGGAGAAAAGTGATGGTGTGTCCGAGGCATTCCCTGCAGCATTTGCGCATATCAAGAGTATAATTGAGAATGATTCGTTCCTATCTTGGAATCTAAACCAGGAGTTCAATCATGTTTCCGGATGCTGCTGGGCTATAAGAGCGATTGCTCATGTTAGTGGTCTTGTATCCCTGCTCTACGAAGCCCGGAAAGAACAAAGCTCAGAAAAACAATGAGCCAACGTTCTTCATTTTGATCTATTTCTGCGATAAATCTCAACAAAGCAGTCATCAATCATCATTTACTCAAGTCTTTTCTCACTATCCAGTTCCCGAAGCTGTCTTTTGTTGCACGCTCAGAGCAAACTGCGCCGTACATCCAATCGACCCACCCCATCTCCAAACCCGTCATCCGCTTCACTCCAAGTAGTCTCAAAACCCTTCATCCGCAACGCTCACCTGGCCTTTCATCCAACACCAGCTCCTAATTTCGATCCCATCATCCCGAGTCAAACACTTTCCATTCATTCATTAACATACAATTTCGGGGCGGCCCCCGCCCGCCATCCTCAAGCACCATGCAGTGCCTCTTGCGCCGCACCCTCCTCTTGACCTCCCGCCCTCGATTCCTCAGCACCTCGCCCATCATCTTCCAAAAACCCATGCCCCCTCGCCCCGCACCGCCTCCCGACTCGGAGCTCGAGGAATCCTTTCTCAAAGGCAGCGGCCCCGGCGGTCAAAAAATCGTACATGCCCCCCCCTGACCTTGTGTCCCTCTCTCTCTCTCTCTCCCTACCCCTTCACTCACTAACACATGTCTCCGCCAGAACAAAACCAACTCCGCCGTGCAACTTAAACACATTCCCACCGGCATCGTCGTCAAGTCGCAGGCCACGCGCTCACGGTCGCAGAATCGCAAGCACGCGCGCGAGATTCTCGCGCAAAAGCTAGACGATTTGCGCCGGGGCGGCGAGAGCCGCGCCAACATTGTCGGTGCGGTCAAGAAGAAGAAGGCAGACAGCGCCGCCAAGAAGAGCAGGCGCAAGTATAAAAGGCTAGAAGATGAAAAGGCGGCCGTGACAGAGCAAGGACGGCAAGGAGAAGGGGTAGGGGATAAAGACGATTTACCCCGGAATACTGCTGGTGACGAGATAGAACAGGCGACAAAGAAGCCAGTAGTGAAGGCGGCTGAGCATGACGACTCAACAAAAACAAGCTGCGATGCAGCACCAAGGCAGCCGACAGATATCACAACCAGATAAAAGTGATAGTACAAGCAGGCAAAAAAGATACAGTACAAGCAAAGATAACTTCACTACGGGGACAAGCAAATATGAGCCATCTCAAGCACTGCTTGCTGAAATCACAACACCTTTTATAAGTATACAAACTTAACCGTCGCATTCTTCCATTGGGCTACACCCTTTAGCAAAGATATAAAAAAAGAATTTTTGGTGCGAAACTTCAGCGTCTAGTCCGTAAGCCTCGTAAAATACCCAGCCAGGCTACATCACACGGGCCTTTGCCATTGCCCTCAAAGAACCAGCACCCAGCCTCCTTGATTCTATCAAACGCATGCGGCAAGTACAAAAGTCGATTGTGGCGCGCACGATGCTGACAATATTCCGCGCCGTCTGCCACCTTCGCAATTCTTGCCTGCGCTGAAGGAACCGAGGTTTTTGTTTTGGTTGTTCCTCGCTGAAGACCAGTTAGTCAAGATTTCGCTGTAGCAAATGGACGTAGACTTGCCTTAGAAGCACTTGCGGTGGACAATGGAGGGACCGCTCTCGTCGTACTCCTGCTTGGAGATCCACATTTGTTGGAAGGTGGATAGGGAGGCGAGAATGGAGCCACCGATCCAGACAGAGTACTTGCGCTCGGGAGGAGCAATGATCTTGACCTTCATGGAAGAAGGAGCAAGAGTAGTGATCTCCTTCTGCATACGGTCGGCAAGACCAGGGTACATGGTAGTACCACCAGACTAAAAGAGTTAGCGGCGAAGTGAGCGCAACAAGATAGCAAACATACCATGACAATGTTGCCGTAGAGATCCTTGCGAACATCGACATCGCACTTGATGATCGAGTTGAAGGTGGTGGCGTGGATACCGCCAGACTCGAGACCGAGAACGGAGGGCTGGAAGAGAGCCTCGGGGGTGCGGAAACGCTCGTTGCCAATGGTGATGACTTGACCGTCAGGAAGCTCGTACGACTTCTCAAGCGAAGAGCTTTGGGCAGCAGTCTGAATCTCCTGCTCAAAATCAAGAGCGACGTAGCAGAGCTTCTCCTTGATGTCACGAACGATTTCACGCTCGGCGGTGGTGGAGAAGGCGTAACCACGCTCAGCGAGGATCTTCATCAGGTAGTCGGTAAGATCACGACCAGCCATGTCGACACGGGCGATGGCGTGAGGAAGAGCGAAACCCTCGTAGATGGGGACAACGTGGGTGACACCATCACCAGAGTCGAGGACGATACCGGTGGTACGGCCAGAGGCGTAGAGGGAGAGGACGGCCTGGATGGAGACGTAGAAGGCGGGGGCGTTGAACGTCTCAAAGACAATCTGGGTCATCTTCTCACGGTTGGACTTGGGGTTGATGGGGGCCTCGGTAAGGAGGACGGGGTGCTCCTCCGGGGCGACACGGAGCTCGTTGTAGAAGGTGTGGTGCCAAATCTTCTCCATGTCGTCCCAGTTGGTGACGACACCGTGCTCAATGGGGTAGCGGAGGGTGAGGATACCACGCTTGGATTGAGCCTCGTCACCGACGTAGGAGTCCTTCTGGCCCATACCAATCATGATACTGCGAAACGGAGTTAGATGGTGGCGTCGGCGTTGGGAGTGGCGCATGCGCGCAAATGTTGCCAAGCGCATCGCTGTTGCTCTCGTGAAGACTTACCCATGGTGACGGGGACGACCGACAATGGAAGCTATGGTAACGAGTCAGCGAAGACTTAGATTTTGAGCGCAAAGCATCGCCGTCCATCGAGCGCGCGATTTGCCGTTGGGCCAAAAAGCGTGCGAGCTGGCGGCAGGAGCTAAAGTGGGGTGGGTACTCACGGAAAACAGCTCGGGGCGCATCATCACCGGCGAAACCGGCCTTGCACATGCCGGAACTATTGCGCTTGTCAGTATGAAGAAAAGAATGGAAACCTCTGCCATCAGTCCACGCCTGGACTTATCCCCTTCCTGCGTCGTCCATACAAAGTGCGCGCAGTGTCGGCGTGGGCGGACATCGATGCCTCTGTCGACATGGCAGATCGAACCAGGAGGGGTAAGGGGGCTCAGGCTGGCGAACATGTCGGTGAGGCGGTGGGGGGATTGAGCTTACCCATTGTCGATGACGAGGGCAGCAACTTCTTCTGTAAAAACGCAAAGTCATGTCAGTAATCGATTCAAGAAATCAATACGACAATGGCATCGCTGGTGGTGGCAGCAGTATGCACCGCGGGGAGGGGCGGGATTGCGTAAACGCGACGGCGAGCTGGCAGAGGCAACGTACCCTCCATAGTTGCGAGTTGAGATTGGTGACGAAGAAAAGAGTCGAGGTGCGGAAAGAGAAGATGAGCTCAAAGGACGACGATGACCTCGAGAGCTGGATGAAACGGCAGAGGTGATGGAGAATGAGCCAAAGGGGAAAAGACTCGGAAACGGGGGAGAAGGAAGATGGAGTGGGAATTGAATGTTTTTGAAGAGGGACGAGGGAACAAGAGGGAAAGTCAAGGCAGGAAGGTGTGGAGGAAGAGGGGCGCAAGGAAAGGAGGCAAGTATCTCCGCCGCCTTGAATGGCCGGGGGAGTACTTGTGTTTGCTTGGGCTTTGTTGGCCAGTTCAAGTACCTTGGTGCTTGTGGCTAGTGCCGGTGCGAGCGGGTGGCCGGTCCTTTGGTGTGTGGCCAGACACCAGCAACAAGAGGCGCCAACGAAAAAAATACTTGTGGGCGGGGGCACCCAACGAGAGGGGTCTATTCCTACCTTGCTTGCGACGTAGATGTATTACTTCTGTCGCTCGATGCCTCAATACAGAAGCAAAAAGTGAACAAAAAGTCCGAGGTATCTCTCTAAAACCATATCAAGTCTCATAGCCAGTCACAGGCCTGTTCAGCCCGCCGGTTAAGCTTCCTCGTGCTCCTTTGCCCGCCCAGGAATGCAGAGCCCCAGCTGTCACAGACATTAGGGGGGGCAATCAGTAGCTGCAGCACGTCCTGGACAGCTGCCAGTGCTCACTTGGTACCACAAACCACAGCCTTTGCCTGCCTTTGATTCGCTGGTCTCCTATGTGCTGTGGACCCAAGGCTGCGTTGAGGCTGGGCTGCTGCTGAGCCACGCCGCTTTCCGCACCGCTGCATCCCGCCGCCACTGTAAACGGGTTGTCTGTCAATCATCTCAGACGACGTCATCCAACATGCCCAATCTACCATCACTCGTCCGTTTACTCTAGCTCAAATCTTGCGTCTGAATCAAGGCCGATACTCGCCAAATGTTCTTTTAATTCAGAACTTCTCCAAAGACGCCGCCATGTTCCAACCACCGCGCACAGAGTTCGTCGCTGAGCATGCTACTAACAATACCACACTAATCACACTGCCAACCACCCTGGCATATGCAAACCTTGCCCTCCCTCACTCTCCCCCAAGACGGCTCGTGTGGCGCAACCTGGCGTCGTCATCCCATCCCACAATGGCCCATTTACCTTTACCTCGCCTCGCCTCTTGCCCAAGACGCGCAAGCAACATATTTTTACGAGGCAGGGGGCACTCATGCACAATTCTATATGTCGCAACCATGAATCTAGATTCCATCCTGCCACTGCATTCGCCGACCCTCTGATCGCCTCGTTGCGTCATCGCGCCTTCAAACACTGTCTGATACATCAGAAACCCTATTCTAACATCCCTGCCAGATCCCATCTCTCCAGCCCTAAAAGGCCAATCAATATCAACTGATATTTTTTCCTTTCCCTCTGTATTCACGCCTGCTCGACGACAATAACAGTATGCCACACTAGGTACATTTGGCCGCCTCGCCTTTGAGCCCAATCGGGATGGACAACACACCGACTTGGCTCACCACCAAGCAGCCAATATCGGCCGCTTTTGACACCCGTTCTCCGACTTGTACCTTCCCTTGCCCTGTGCGTCTGCCTCCATGCAAAGCGAAATAATAATCAAAGCTGCGCCTTTCCTGCGGCTTGATACTGTGTCCCTCTCTTGCAGATTAATCAATTCACCTCTCAATGCACAAATTGTGCAGACCATGTTGCCAGGCTAAAGACATCAGGCATTGAAGTTCTTTACACGTGTCGTCAAACGAGGGCTTGGTATAAGCCCACAAAGAAGTTGACCTGTGATCCGTAATGCGTTGCGACAAGCCAGTGCTAGTGCAACGCCGGTACAGAAGCGCAGCTAATCGCGACTAATCCAACTCGAATAGTTGAATAAATATCGGCGTGGAGCTCACTGGCTCTCTTCAAATATCCTCATATTCTTTTCGTATCTACGTAGTCCATCGCCTCCCCAATTCTTGAGCGTTGTCAAGTCGTTGCTGATCCGGAAAATGGCACTAGCCCAGGTGTGGTTAGCGCCTTCATGAAGATTCGAGAAGGTAGGCGGATCTTCGAGAGAGCTTTGTGATGCAAAAGAGCAACCCCACGCTCATGGTCTTTTTAAAAGCAGCTACACTGCCGTCAACTTTGTTGAATTTTATCTTTATAGAGGTTTTGGACAGATATTTTCTCCATCCGACACCCTAAAAGCAGACTTTCACCTCATAAGACACCTTCCCCCACTACACACAGCACCCCGCCTCATTCTACCCCTCCAAAAAACAAAATCATCAACACTACCACAATGGATGACAAGCGGCTCAACGACCTCCTTCGCTGGAGCATCGAAAACTCGGAAAATGGTAAAACCGACAGTCCTTCAGCCGCCGCCGCCGCACCCGCCTCCAACCTGACCCCCGAAGTCATGGCCGCCCTCATGGGCGGCCCCTCCGAGGCGGATTTGATGCGAGCGTCGATGGAGATCATCACGGCCGCCGACGTGACGCTCGAGAACAAGCTCATCGCCTTTGACAACCTGGAGCAGCTCATAGAGTCGCTCGATAACGCCAACAACATGGCCAACCTCGGCCTGTGGACACCGCTGCTCGCGCAGCTCACCCACGACGAGCCGCAGATCCGCACCATGGCCGCCTGGTGCGTCGGCACCGCCGTCCAGAATAACGAGAAGACACAGGAGCGGCTGCTGGCGGCGGGCGGCATCCGGCCGCTGGTGGCTCTGGCGACGAGCGAGGGGGAGCCCGAGACGGCGCGGCGCAAGGCCGTGTACGCGCTGAGCTCGGCGATTCGCAACTACCAGCCCGCGCTGGACGCGGCTGTTGAGGAGCTTGCGGCCGCAGGGCACGCGGCGGAAAAGGTGGACGCGACGGATATGGAAGCGGTCGATACCATCATCACACCTCTGCGCGAAAAGGCCAAGGGCACTTCTGCGTAGTAGACGAAGCAGCGTCAAACAAATGCCAGTCATGGCGGGACAATTGCATGAATTATGGCGTTGGGGCGTAATGCTTATGAAGAAACTAGTATCTGAAAATACCAGGTCTATTCAAACGAAACATAGATATAGATGCGGGATCACTCTTGAAGAAATATATTCTTGTTGATACATACAAATGTTGGTACATGGGAACATGTCTATGCTAAATGACAAATAGCACTCGTCGTCCTCTTCACCTCTCTTTGCTCCATCTCGAATTTCGCTTTTAGTACGTAACCTTGCCGTAGAATGGGAATCCCAGAGCTTCCAGCAACAGACGTCCGTGCCTGTCCGAGGTACCGGTCGTATGGATGATGATGTCGCAGCCAGGCATCAAGCCGGTCGGGTACATCTGGCGAAAGTGTCAGCTTCAAACAAAGCATACGCGGATTCGACGTGTAAACATACATCGAAATTATACTCGAGCTCGGGAAAGAAAGACATGTACTCGGGGGCCAGGCCCAGGGCCAGGTTGCCCGCGCGGTCACCAGAACTGCCCTTGACGCCCGGCCAGTCCTTGATCTTGGGCAGCACAAGCGTCACCAGCTTATCCACGAACTCGTACGCGGCACCGCCGCGGAGCGTGGCCTTGGCGCCCGTCTTTTGGCCCTTGCGAACGCCCCAGTGGATGACGTTGGACCGAGTGCGCGTCGTCTCGGGGAACTCGCCGGTGATGGCCTGCACGACGGCGCGCGCCACGTCGAGATATTCCTTGTTATCGGCGGCTGCAGGCGCGTACGAGTTGACCGTGACAGCCGCGATCTCGGGCAGGCTGTGCCAACTTATCTCGCGCTCGACGAGGCCCAGCCGGCCCGACTGCCCGCCGCGAGGGCCGCGGCGCGGACGGTTCTTATGATAAGGCGACGAGCCGTCCCACTCGCGGAGTTCGCCCTTGCTCGACTCGGGCGCCTCGTACCCGCGCGGCTTGTGCGTGTACGTGAGCGTCATCAAGTCCGGCGCAATGGTGCTGTCATATGTGTGCTTGAGCCGCGGCAGGTTGAACGGTCCGGGCACAAAGTCGCGTGCTGTCGGGTCGGAAGAGGGCGGCGACTGGATAGGATGGAGGGGTCCTCGGTTGTACTTGGGAGGGTGGTATTGGTAACTGCATGTACATGTTAAAATCTTGCCTGTGACGCCGAACAAAATTGCATGCGTCGATGAGATATCATGGAGAGTGACGGCGCAAGCATGAGTCTGAGAAGCTACTCACCGACCACCAGGTAGCTGCTTTTCTCTCGCGGTGTTGGCTCTGGCCTCTTGGAAGGACTTGGCAGCGTTTTCGTCGGGGCCTGGCGTAGAAAACGACGTCGACTCTTCAATGGCTGCCCAGGGGCTCGCTGAAGACGAAGCGAAGCGGCGAGCACACAGCGTGGCAGCCTGTTGGCTCCATTGTCTGCCGCTGACGGTGCGCAGTACGCGCATACCTTTGCGGGCACCAGTCATGGCGACAATCGTTTGGGGATTGCGAAAAAGGCGTCACAATGGAAGTGTCAAATCTCGCGTGGTCATGCAAGCCTGC
This sequence comes from Aschersonia sp. MBC 622, assembly GCA_030782805.1. Taxonomy (NCBI): domain Eukaryota; kingdom Fungi; phylum Ascomycota; class Sordariomycetes; order Hypocreales; family Clavicipitaceae; genus Aschersonia; species Aschersonia sp. MBC 622. Next base: position 10,621 of record JARJPL010000050.1, read on the forward strand.
AAATTTACTAGACAGCTACCGATGGAGTGTGGCTCGTGCGTTGTCAGCCACAAGCGATGTGGCGGTGCCGAAGAATTACATCCAGCAGGAACCAGATATCAGGCGCAAACTACTCTAGGAAACTTATCGTCTCGTGAGAGTCATTGATGTCATCCGCAAGTTAGACACTGAATATTTCGAAAACATCCCGTACGGGTATTATGTTTCAGCAACAGTTGGGTGAACGAGTACGACCGTAATTGGATCCTCTACCATGGTGACGCTCCAGTGTTGACAGAAGGTTAAAGTTTTCTCACAACACAGAAGTATCTGTGTTTATGGCAACCTAGAGTGACAAATATGGCTGCCTACTGGCCAGCATCATCAAGTTACGCAGCCATAGGTCACCAGCGCCAGCCAGTCAGGGGACAACGCGTCAACACAGCCGGGCGCCTTCATGTGTTGGGCGTGTGACGGCATGGCTGCTAAATATATGAGGTCAAAATATATGAGGTTCACACCAAAGTTTCATCAGCTGAGAGCGAGAACATCCTAGGGCGTACGACGGCCAGCGGCTGGAGGCAGCAGCTTAGAGCAGGACCAGATTGTGGCGGTGGCAGCTGGGCACAAGCCACAGCAGGCGCAAGCATGGGCAAACTCAAATGACAAAGCATATTGGAATCCAGAGCATTGGTCATATCAGTGCAAGGACTACTATGCAGCTAAGGACATTGTTTGTTTGAGAGCTCGAGCTTGGTGATCAAGGAGAGCGAAATGTATGAGCGCAAAGCTCCCTGGCATAACTTCAAAGAAAGGCGAGTACTCCATCACCTTTGTTTAGTGGCCCTCGCTGAGCCAAACCCCGCTATAACAAGCCCAACAGCCCGCCCCACCCGCCTCGCCTCACCTAGGTTCTTGTTGGCAGGTCCCTGGAAATCTCGCGATGACAACAAGCTCCCATTTTGCTTCTGGTCACGGACATTGCTAGACGCCCGACTTCTTAAGGCTTCTCCAACATCATTCTCACATCCTTTGCAATTCCGCATCAGCCCCGATCCCGCTAGTCCAGCCCCTTCGCAAGCCATCCGCCCTGCAGCACCAGACTCTTTGCCAGCCAGCGCTACTCGGCTCTCTATCCTCGTCCGGTCCCGCATCGCGCGCGCCACCGCGAGCTTCGTTCGTCTAGCCCGTACAAACAAGCTACTTAAAGTCGTGTTTCCCGTATCATGACTATTGCTCATCTTTGGCTGCCTCGCTAAAATCTGCGAGGCATTGCACATCGCAACCACGCGCATCATCCTCCGACAGCTCCTCCCCCCGGTGGATATTGAGCATGAAGGAGTTTCCTCGCAAGTTCTTGAGCCTTCGGGACAAGAACCCCTCGCATAACAGAAGCAAGTCGGCGCCGCCCTCAAAGGTGAGATCAGGACAGGTTTCTTACCAGTCGGCTCCATGCTAAAGATTCACCTTCCCAGAGCCGACCCCGATCGACCGAGGCTTTCTTTGCTTTGTTTGGTCGCGATGCCAAGTCAAAGGACACAGTCGACAAGGCTGAAGAAGATGCCAAGGTAAGCTTCTTCCAGCTTCTGATGCAGATCGGCCGACTAAATAGCTGCTAGGTTGAGGATATTCTCCGCCGCCTCGATGAGCTCAATATTACCAACGTCACCAGCGAGCATATCCGAGAGATGCTCAGTACTCGATTCGGTGACGGCGATGCCAAAGACACTGCCGAAGTCATAAGCCTCGAGCAGAAATCCGCTGCCGGCACAATCGTTCCTTACAATCCTAGTGTGCAGATGCTCGGCGCTGAAAACCGCGGTGGTGTCACTTGCTACCTCGACGCCCTCCTCTTTTCCATGTTCTGCAAATTAGATGCCTTTGAGTGCATGTTAAAAACGGAATTTCCAGCCGAGGACCCTAAGGCGAAGCTCGTTAATCTGCTGCGGGTATGGGTCAATCTGCTTCGGTCTGGCAAGCTAATCAACGTCGATCTGGTATGCAAGCGCTAAGCATTATAATGCATTATCTATGCGCGACATGATGCTGATACATCGAACAGACTCGACTAATTCAAGAATCTATGGGCGACAGTGGCTGGCCAGACGCCCGATTACTGGAACAACAAGATACATCCGAAGCGTTCGCTTTTCTCACCGAGACCCTTCAACTCCCACTTTTATCTTTACAGGTCGATCTTTTTCATCAAGGAAGAAGAGACGAAGATGATCACAAGGTCGTCTATGAACGTCTATTGAACCTGGCGGTACCACCAAATCATGACAACAAAGCAATTAGGCTTGAAGACTGCCTTGAAGAATATTTTAACGCTCAAGTCGACGTGCTGCGGGACAGTGAAGAAGCCAAGAAATCCCATTCGGAGGACAAGGGGCCTGATACTCCTACTCTTGTACACCAAAATACGATGCGGCTCGTTCGAGGCGAAGAGAACGGTGCATCTGCAACCTTGAGTGCCTCCCCCGTGGAAATGTCGCCTTTGCGCCAATTCCCCAGCCATTCATCAGTTGCAAGCGACTTACCCGCCCTTGAGCGGCCAGCGACGTCTACAGGTGTCTCTCATGATCAGGTGCCCAAACTTGAGGCCTCCGCTATTCCAAAGCGTCTCTCTTTGAGACACAGGTCTGCCAGCGTTATTCAAAGGGTTGTTCTCGATGCAAATGGGAAGCCCACAAGCACAGATGCCGATGACACTCGCAAGCCACAGCGAAAAGGCTCTATGGTGGTCAAGGCCGTGACAATTCCTGCTTGGCAATTTTTCCGACTTATCCGTAAGTTTGCCATGGTGTTACAAATATCTTGAAGGAAGCAAGGCTAACTGTCATAGCTTGGCACGCCGTTCGAGCAAATGAGCCTCGCAGCAACTCTGAAGTTGTGCTCAATTTTGAACAGCGTCCTGTCGTCGGCATTTGTCTAAAACGCTACGCCATGACAGAGACTGGGCAGCCAAAAAGACACAACACCTATATCGACATTCCAGACAGCCTTCGTCTTCCACACTTTATGCTTGCTGACGGCCCTGACACAACGGCGGACGATTCACCCTTGACTTCAGATTTCAAGCTTGTGCTACAATCAGTCATCTGCCATCGGGGCGACTCTCTCCAAAGTGGGCACTATGTTGCGTTTGCGAGAGCTGCTCCCAAAGTTCTCACCTCCAACAGACGGCATGACATCGATCCACCTCCGGATTATGAAGAAGCCCAATGGGTCAAATTTGATGATCTCGAAGAACCCCGTGTTACCTATGTTGACAACATAAAGAAGTCTCTCACCGAAGAGATGCCCTATCTACTATTTTACCAGGTTGTGCCCATGCTGGAGGTAGCTTGCCCTTCGATAGACGGCACCGCCACGGGACCGCCTTCTTACCAGGAATCTAAGATCAGTCTGGAGATGCAGAATTCTCGAGCAGCAACTGATGGCGGACTGTCTAATCCGAGTAAGCCTCCTAGCATCCGCCTTTCCATGGATGATGAGCGGCCCACAGCTCTCGTCTTTGATGGTTCGGCACGGCCCTCGGTTTCTGGATCCGTCCCTACAGAGTCACGGCGTGATAGCGCGAACTTTACCACGTCCTCCATTGCTACGCCTATCATGACCCCGACTCGTACACCAGAGGCTAATTCTCCCATCATTTCACCGAGCGACAACAAGACGCCCCGACTATCGCGAGCTGCGTCGCGCTTCAATCTCAGTCGTCAGAGCCGGCCAAGTAGCCAGTCTGGCGAGGGACGCATTAGTCTGACCATTTCTCGTCTTGGTGGTCTAATGAAGCAGAATAGGGAGGTTCTGCCTAGTGCTGAGAGTGGCGAGGAAAGAGGATCAACTCCCCTAGGATCACCCTCGCCAAGAAATGCCAGTTTTGAAGTTTTCCGCAACCTCGATAGCCAACAACAGCCACCCTCCACAGCCAATACGGCCACGACTGCCACCACCATTGCTACCTCTGCGACTGCCGCAGAGCCAGATACCAAGGTTCAGCGCAACAAGTCAAAGCACAAGACCAAGTCGCGAGAGAAGCCTCCCAAGCCTGCCAAGCAAAAGGACAGTTCGCAGCCGGACCGAGAATGCGTCCTGATGTAGCGGGGTCAAGCAGATGACGAACATTGATGATTTGATTACGAAACAAGGCGGCGTTTTGGGTATAGTTACTTTTCATTATTGGGTGAATGAGAAGAGAAAGAGGAGGGTTCGGGTGCTTTTCCGGATATACACCATGGAGATGCAGTATTGTGTTTTGGTTTCTACTTTTCGGTTCTCTCTTCCTAGCCGCGCCACTCTAACCTACATCTTCGGAGCCCAGATCATTTGGATACACAAAGCTCGGCGACGTCACCTAGAGCAGAAGAAACAGTGGTTGTCTTTCGTCATGATACACGCCAACCAGGGCGCATGGCCATTCTTTGTTCCCATAACTAGCATTATGCATCCCTTACAGGGCATAGACTACACCGCTCCCGTAAATACACACATTTTCCCACGGCTCATGCTGGTAGACAGACCTAGGGGGGGGGATTAACGTCTTCATTGTTATTGCTTTTCGTGGCATGTCTTTTCATTCAGCTTCTCCTTTTTGACTCTTGCTCTCAACACATTTGCAACCTTGCCCAATCTCTTGTACACTATTCGATGCAAAGCTGTCACATCAAATCAAATAACTTCTTTCCTTGTCCTTTGGTTAAGAACCCAAATATATGCCAACAGATGTGCCTCTTCTTCTTCCTCTTCCCGTCGCGTCGACCTTTCTCCTTCTTCTTCTTACCCAGTCAGTGGGAGGAAGAGCAATGAGAGAGAAATGGAAAGAGAAGTAGAGAAAATGAAACAAAACAAAAGAGGAGTTTAATATACAGGGCCCAAACGAGTCGTTCGTTTGGGCCTGGCCATGTAGAATATGGAGATTCTCCGCGCCGCCCAAGTCTATGGTTTTAAGAAAAAAATGATGAAACGTCCGTGTGCGCGTGCCCAGAGCAGTGGAAAAAAGCGGATAGCCATCAAGCGTTACTAAAAGCACAAGGGTGTGATGGAGAGGAAGTAGTAAGAAAATAAGGGGAAGAATTGATGGACAGTCTGGCCTCTCTCGCTGCTTTCGGGTTCGCTAGGGTTGTCGATTCTTGTGTATTTTTCGTCAAAGTAGAATCGAGCCATCACCGCGTTGGGCAGGACTATCACGGGAGTCGACGGCCGTTGTTTAAAAGGGAATGTTGGGGGCGTTTTGAGTGAGAGCCTCCTGCTGGTCTTGGAGTTCCTCGGGAGCGGCCTCGATAGACACGGCGAGGCCGAGCTTGGCTTGTTGCGTAAAGTGGTCAATGTCGGCGGCAAAGGTCACCATGACAGGGGGCGCGACACGCTTCTCAAGCAGGCAGCTCAACTTGCCGTTGGAGTCGGCCTGGGCACGGAACGTGGACATGCGGAAGTCATACTTGAGGCCGACGGCCGTGACGCCCTCCTTCTGCAGACCACCGCCCATCATGCCGGCAGAGGGCACGAGGCCGAGGGTCAGGTCAACGCCGGCCTGGACGCGCTCGGAAATTCTCTTCCAGAACGAGGTGTTGAGTGTTCCCATGGCGGCCTGGAGCTGCGCTGTCGCGACCCAGTCTGCGGACTTGTATCGGGCGCAGTAGGAGACGGCAGTTTCGGGGCCCTGGCCCAGAGAGGGGCGCTGCCAGACAGACTCGAGACCAAGCGCGAGCTTGGGGGTAACGGACTGCAAGTAGCTACCAATGAAGATGCCTGTGAGGCCACCCTGGAGAAATGAAGGGTTGAGCATCTTAAAATTGGCGCTGAAGTCGTTGCCCGTATATTCGTGCTCAAACTGAGCCATGTCCTGATTATCGGGGGACATGGAGGCTTGGACCTTGGAGATGAGCCTGTCCGACCATCGGAGGTTGAAGCGGCCGGAGACGGAGCCCTCATTATCGACATTGGCTTGGCAAAAGACCTTGAGTGAAGGTGTTAGCATGAAAAGGCGCAAAGAAGCAGAGAGAGGGAGAAAATCAGTGACAGTAATGCCAGACTTACGTTGGAGGTGCCGTACATGGCGGCAAAGGTGTAGGGGTTCAGCTTCTCGCCCATGGCGAAGCCGTGCGAAACCTGGAACAGCGGGGACATGCTGAAGGCCTTGGTGAGGTCGGCGCGAACGCCGGTGAACATGTGGTTGGTGAGGAAGACATCGCGCTGGACCTCCTTGCTGAGGTGCTCTATCGTGCCAGGGTTGGCCAGACCGAGCTTGGCGCGGCGCTCCGAAAACGAGTTGAGCGCATCGCCGAGAGTGAGCGCGATGGGGTTGCCGAAGAGAATCGAGCGCAGCGACTCGACGGCGGCAGCCATTGTGGTGATGATGCTGGGGGAGAGGGCGGGCCTAGAGGCGACGACCGTACCAAGGGGAATGCGGAAGGTGCGACGGAGAAACTAAACAAAATAACCAATGCACGCTGGTAAAGAGGAATAAAAGGCCAGTCCACAAGACCAGGTCGCGGTAGGGATTAAGGAAGGAGTCTTGTGTAGCCGTAAACGCCGGGTTGGTCGAAGGGGCGCGGATGGGCGAAGCTCGGATGAGTTGGGGATGGGAGAAGGCAGGAGAATAATTTTCAGTGGCCCCAATTGGGTAGGCCCGTCTCCTTTGGTGTTGACCAGCAAAAGGTGGCACCAGAGCTGATGACGGCTGGAGCCACAGTGTGGATGAACCGTGTCTGGCCAATTGGGGGGGTCGGCATTTAGAATGTTCCGATCCGGGGAGGCGCACGTGCTGTTGAGTGCAAGCGGCCGCAGAATCGATTTACGAGAAGCCTTTTTGAGCAGAACGTGAATTTGAGCGGAATGAGAAGAAATTGCAGTGCGAAATGTCACTACTCTGGCTCTCGAAGGGCAAACACCTTTTTACAACGCCAATTGGCTCATTCAAATTCTCATAACGTCGTATTAACACTCCCCGCTGGCTCATTACATAAGGTCTTGCCCCGCCGAAATCTATCCAGGCCGAGATCCTTGATGCACGCCACGCAGTAACAAAGCCACTTACCCTGGATAGCCGAGCAAATTGTGCTTCTTGGCTTTTACCTAGTCCAGGTTATTGTGTCTCTCCTCGCTCAGGATAGAAGGCTACACCCCTATTTCTCCAGCATTTCTCTACGTAGAATATCAAAGGCCGCGTTGACACCTGATCTTCTGATCTTCTGATCTTTCGGCTGCTGTAGGTGGTGACAACAAGCTCTGTCATTGCACCCCACCAACAAGACAGCTCAGCTGTTGCTTCTTGGTGGTGCGACGGGAGCGGTAACCAAACTTCCCATTGTCAAGCAACAAAATCCGCCTTTTAAGCCCCGCGGAAACAAAGCCCCCTCACGATGGACACATTACTGTACGTTGCAACGCTTCATCAGCACCCTTTCCAACAAGTCTCAGCCCACCGCTCGACCCGCGGACCTGTCCACAACCGTCGGAGCAAATCGCGTGGGGTGATCGGATATCGGGGCACAGAAACGGGGACAAGCAACATGCTAACCGCCACAGAACCGCCGAGATTGCGGCAAATGCGCCTCGATACCGTCGAAAGAGCTCGACCTTTATCGACGGCATCCACGATGTGACCGAGGACTCCTCCAACATGGCTCCGGCGCAGCTCTACAGCACTATGTCTGGCCGGCTGTTTCACTCGGGTCGGATAGCCATCGTCATGGTTGGACCTCCTGCGAGAGGAAAGACGTGAGAACTTTCAGCCGAGCTTCTGCTTAATTCTACTGACCATTGAAGCCACGTCTGTGTGTCGCTAGCCCGCTATCTTGGGTGGCTTGGTGTCAAGACGCGTATCTTCCACCTCGGAGACTACCGACGAGCCACCATTGGCCCGGAAAGCGCTGTTCCAAAGGATTACTTTTTTCCAGACGCCTCTCCGGAATCCGTCATTCTTCGTCAGAAAATTCTCAAAAAGTGTCGCGAGGATATTTACGGCTGGCTCAATCATGAAAATGGTCAGGTCGCCATTTACGACGCAGTAAACCCGACTGCAAGCGGTCGCCGCTCGCTGGCAAAGGAATTGGCCAAGCATGACGTTCAAGTAAGGATATCGGAGATGGCACGATGGATGAGCCCGCTGACAATATTAGACCCTCTTCATTGAGTCGTTTGTGGATGACGAGCGTATCCTGCGGGAAAATGCCAGAAACGTCAAAATCTCCTCCCCAGACGTATGCGCCTCTTCTTTCCCACAGGCTGAGCTAGACTAACATGTCACAAGTTTGCTGGAATGGATCCCGACGAGGCTGCCAAGCTGTATCTGAAGCGGATTGAAGTCCGAATCCCCGTGTTTGAGACGATGGCCGAAGAAGAGCTCAACTATATCAAAATGATCAATGCCGGCGAAAAGTTCTTTTACAACAATGTAAACTTTAGCTACCTCTCTCATAGAATCGTCTTCTATCTCACCAACCTCCACATCAAGGCCCGCAAGACCTTTTTTGTTCGCGCAGGCACGACGACGGACGAGGACTCGTTCCGCGCCGATGCGCCGCTCTCCGACGCCGGCCGCACGTACGCGAAAAAGATGACGGAGACAATCCTCAAACACCGCGTGCAAGAACACGTCGAATCAGGCGAGACTGCCGCTACGTTACCGCCGCTGACGGTGTGGACTTCGACGCGGCTACGCACCATTCAGACAGCAGACACTCTGCGGGACATGGGTTACAAAGTTCGGCAACGATCTCAGATGAGCCAGCTCAACCCTGGCATCTGTGAGAAGCTGTCAGAGCGCGTCATTCGCCAATTGTACCCCGATGAGGTTGAAAAACACGAAGTCGACCCCTATCATCACCGGTATCCCCGCGCAGAGGTATATCTCTCCCCTTTCTGCCACGGCCATCAACTCGCACGCTAATACACTTGTTTATATTAGTCCTACCACGACCTTGCCGTCCGTCTTGAGCCCATCATTCTCGAGTTGGAGCGTGAGCAAAACGACCTGCTCATCATTGCGCACGAGTCGGTTCTGCGCGTCCTTTACGCCTACCTAATGCACTGCTCGACCGTCGAGATCCCCGCGCTGCGGTTCCCGCGCGATGAAATCATCGAAATCATCCCTGCCGCGTACCAAAATGAGGCGCGCCGCATCCACATCCCCGGCCTCGACCCGGAGATGATACCCGGCTCGCCCGACGGCATGAAACTACTCGCCGCGGGCAGCAGCGCTCCGCCCGTTGGATCGGCCAGCCGCCCGGAGAGCCTACCCGCAAGCGGCCAGATGACGCCGCTGGCGGGCGTCGTTGCTGCGGCGGTCGCAGCGACCGAGACATCCACAACGGCGGCGGCGGCGCCTGTGGAGAGGCGCCCGGAAAAGGTTATCAACAAGTCCAAGGACACGGTGGCGGATAAACTGGACGACGAGGATTAGACTATCGTGGCGGAGTTGCGGGAAAAGGGTTGCTGCGTCATGAATTGTGCGTCGTCATGTGAACCGAAAGAGATTTCGCCTCTTGCTGTGTATGGCTAAAGGATTTTTGTAATACAGAAATTGCACAATGACACGCATGAGGAACCTTTCTTCATATTGACGACTCTTGTCCCTCCAGCTCAATGTTAGCGGTCTACTAGCCTCGATGGAAATTTCTCCTTTTGTCCATCCTTGCATAAAACAAAGGCTCAAACCTTTTCTTCCTAGTTCCCAGTCATGTCTTGGCCGATTGTCCAAGTTTCGTGCTTTGCCATGTCACACCCGAGAACGCCACCCGTCGTAACACGTACCGAGTACGCCTCTTTTTTCTTCTTCAAGCCATGTGATAATCTTGTATTTGGAAATTGGTCATCAAAAGATGTCAGAAAGAGACTAGAGGAAATACAGGATTTGCTACGCCTTACACATAAACCTTGAATCCAGCTACGTGTGCATACAGGGGCAGGGAGGATTGGACAGAAAGACGGCACCACCACATGACAGGTGGCAGGCGAAGAATGGCCATGCGAGCACCATATTGCCGGGACTTGAGGCACACCGTGCACAGGACCAAGGGACGTAATATTGGCATCAGCGCACTTACATTAACGGGCCGAAGAGTTGAAGAGAAGTGCAGGGGGGGGAAGGGGCGTCGACGCCGCCGCCGCCGCCGTGTCGGTTACACGATGGGACGATGGCCCAGGCAGGATGTTGAGGCTCCGCCAACGCGTGTGGATAATCAATCAATCCACGCAGCCGGGATGATTCATGAGATGAGTTGTGCGATGACGGAACAGGGGTGTAAGAGGCGCTGCAAACTCGATTGGCCTGATTTCTGTTTCGGCTCGATCGAAAGTGGTGTTTTGCCGTCATGTACGCCGTCATGTACATACGTACATATTTACTTGGCGAAGGAAAGTTCGGGAGACCCTGGAGGTTTTGGGTAGCCACGTGCTCGTGTCATTCGAGACATTGACCCATCAAAATTGCAAGATGCGCGCTGCGGTCATCCATTGGCGTTTCAATAACGGCATGGTATCAAATGTTTTGTAACGAGCGATGATAGAAACATTGCCAGAGAGCTTCAATTGGGAACAATAGCTCTGGACCAATATCAGCAAGGGGAAACTTGCCAGGTACACCGTACCAGTAATTCGCACATACCTATGAACTGGTAGCTCATGAATCATTCCCGAATAACTGGTCCGAGACACATTGAGGAAAACGTCTCGAGGCTGTGCGCGCCCATGCATTGAATCAAGCCTTGGTCCCTTAAAAAAGAATTGAGCAATCACAAGATCAGGTACGGCAGCAGGGGGCCATGGGTTAGGGTGGTGCGTTGCCGGGTTCGCTGAGTGGATGGAAAAGGGGGCCTAGCTAGCCGCAGCAATCCGCCATGCGTTTTGCTTATTGCAAGGCCTGCCAACCTGCCTGCATTCATCAGCTGCTCCGGTGGCGCCGCCATGGGTCGGTCGTTCGCCGGCTGGCCGTGCAGGTAGAAAGCGAGGTTGGTTGGTTGGTTGCCGTGAGGCTGGTCACGCCTCGATTGAGGCCGCGCCATGTATTGGAAGCAATCTTTTGAACTCAGCCTCATTCTCTATCACTTCGTAATGTATTTGCAGCAATTGTAGGGTGCATTTGTGACTCGGATGAAATGCAATGGCTGGAACCGAGGCGTCCTATATTGAAAGTGCCCATGTGTCCTAACAAGCAACAAGGCTCGTACGGATACAGCGTTGTTCACATGGCCCGTCTGCATTTGTGGCCGCCTGGGTCTTGAGCATGGGAAGTTGGACAAAAAGAGCCGACTGCAGCGGGTGCACAACGTTGTAGGCCGCATTTCCGGCCGCATGACACATGGAGGAGCTCTGCAGGCTTGCAGATGAGATACAATCTCAAGGCCGAAGACGAGGCTCCATGCATTGCCTCTTTTGTGATAGCCCGACCCATCTTTCATGCTAAGACTTGAGTATACTTCGTAGGTAAATAGCTGACCGGTGCAACGCTGCCATGAAAAGCAGTTTCTTGGTGAATGAATAGAAAGATAATTGGACTAATCGAGGATTGCATCGCTTGAATGGGCGTCCAGATAAGAGCCCGGAGAAAGCGCAATGATTTTTCTTTAATAGTTCTCGGTGTTTTTTGTTCGTGGCATGATGACTCGTTGGCTTCCCGGTGTCCAAAAACAACCATACGGGTATAAGCCATGAATGATATCAAGCACTCTATTTCGGTGAAATGTCGACGCCACCCAGGTTCGTCGATGCTCTCTATATAAACAACACTGGCCACGAGTCCACGACCATCGAGATTCAGCCAGTCGGCAGCCTAGCGTTTGTCACTTATTAGTGCCCCTCTGCAAGCCCCTACCTCGTCGCCATGCAAGACCATGCGTTTGTTGAGGCATTTGTTGGCAGTCTGCCTCGCTTTCCCTGGCTGCAAGTGAATCATCTGCATCAACCTAGTGTTGATCATTGGTGCAAAACAGCCACGGTTTATGCCATGCTGTAATATCAGGCCAGAGGAGAGCAGTCGACGATCAAGTGGACGAAATAAGAAACACATGGTAGCGTGATGGTGGCCCCAGCTCGCCGCCGCTAGGCTAGAAAGTATTACTGGGATCCTGCCATCCCGGGAAGGATGGACGACTGCAAGCAAGCGGTTCGTGCGACAACCAAGGAAAAAAACAGCAATTGTACGGATAATGGTGGTGGCAATAAGTGCATCCTGTCATTGCGTCAATGGCTTCGGTTCAGAAGAGGCCTGTCGGAGGGAGTAGGGGAGTTGCCACCCCGTCTAGGACATCTTGACTACTCGAAAAAACAGCATGATGCTCTTGCGCCGCCATAGCCGTCTGCCAGCTATGATACCAGGTAGCGAATCTGGACTGGCTCTAGCGAGAGGCAGCTGGCCAGGCACGATGTCCTCGGGGGGAAATGACACGACGCTACGTACGGACGGAGTATTTATCATTCTTTTCTCTGCATCTTTTGATCAGATGGTGATGGGTTCAGTGGCCCTAGCTCCAGAGTCAAATTCAGACGTTAGCGCTGCATGGGTCTGGTCATGAGACCACCTCCCATTCCACCTTTTCTTCCCCAGACATTCGCTGTGAGTGGTGAGTGGTGCAGCGACATTCTAACTAGGCCAAAAGTGTTGCGAGAGCGGAGGATAACTTCTGGCTGGGTTCGTTTTAGCGTTTTCGGCGCCGCCAGCCACTCGCCAGACCAAGGGCATTTGTATCTCATGAGAAGCACACTTTTCATGTCTTGGACTGGGATGCTCCGGCTGGCTTTGGGACTCGCAGAAATGGCCAGTGCGAATGGCGCTTTTGAGCCTCTGCCTAATCGTACAACACCAGAAAGCCCATTTTCGACCTGGAGCGCTTCAAAATTGCCCCTTTACCTCTGGACGGAATGTGCTACTGTGGCAGGCGGAGCATGACGTCGAGCCCCAGTGTGACCACAGGGCAGGGGTAGCAGGCTTTGGTGTCCACGCAACACTACCGACGCCCGTTGTGCCCACACTAGCTGGACGCCATGCACCTGGCACTTAAGAGGTCGCGATGATTTTGCGAGGCATGCGCCAGCGGCATGGCGTTGTGGTACGCCAATTGGTCGTGGTCTGCAGCACTGTGCGTCATGGAGCGCTTTGGATGATGAGAGCAGCGACCGTAGGAAGCATTGAAAAGTGTAAGGCAGTTCTCAACCGAGTTGACTGTATGACAGATTACCGCGGGTTGCGTGCGTGCGTCGACGTGTTTTGAAATGCACTCAGTGTCTCGTGATGCGCAGACTTCTTGCATCAATGGTGGATGCATATACATGAGCCGTGCTGTAGGAGACCCAATATGTACTCACCAGACTCGCACACTTGCTCCCAAAATGACCCAATGGTCTGGACATCCTTCGGAGCAGGACATGCACGAGCCAAGTACTCCAAGTCACTCGCTCCACCAGCCCGTCGGTGGCACAGATGGATCATGGCAGTGGATACGGGATTAGGGCACGAGGACTCGTGCCTCCGGCAGACGGCGTGGCCATGTCCCAATGTGGTGGACTGGCAATAATAGACCCAATCAGCCCGCGAAGCATCAGGTAGGCAGACGGAGCCAAGGGAAGAGCGTTCAGAACATCTCAAAAGCCCCACCACACGTATCCACGCCCCGCCGATGCATCTTCTGCGGGCGACGTTTCTCTCTCCACCGGTTTCATTGTGAAGCGAGGGACTGCTATTTTGGATTGTAGAGCTTGCTGGTAGTCGAAGCTGCCGGTAGGGTTGGCGCGAGTAAACATGTCGCAGGTTGCAGGTGGCAGGCTGCCAATGCCGGTGGGCGGGTGGCCGGAAACCCCTGGTCCATGCTGGCGCATCTTGATGGGAGGACAGGGTAGTAAGACAGATCCGGTTTTAGCCCTTGTGCGCTGTTTTGAGGAGCAAGTTGACGAGGAGGGCTGGAGGGGCAGCTGGGTTTCTGAGGGCCCTGAACAGTGTCAAAGGTGCAGATTGCTGTGCCAATTTGTGTAGAGGGCGAGGCAACTTGCAGACCGCAGCCATTCCCGCCGTGTACGAGGTGATGGGGGGTTCCTGGACTGTCGTCGTCTATCTTTGGAGAGACTCTTGTTCCAGATGTGGTTGGCGAGCTAGCATTAGCGCTTGATGATACTGTCTAGCAGTGGAATGGTCATGTCGTACAATGGCGAAAAGGAGTTGTTATAGCAGGCCAGCCCTGTAGAGGTCAGGGCAGGTACAGGTCAGACATGGAGACATTTTAGTCAAACACGGCGTTGATGTTGGTGTTGGCGTTGGCGTTGGCGTTGGCGGCCAGGGAGCCAGGTGCCAGGGACCGGGCCCGAGCATGCGAAGAAAGCCGCAGAGAAAGTGGTTAGCGTAGCAGCGTATAGGAGGCTCTAGGTTGTCAGCGGTTGGCCATCTCTCGATCAGCGCAAAGACTAGCGCCATTATTGGAGGCTAGGTCTCCACTTGAGGACCTGAAGAGTGACCTTGTGATGTTGCTGGTTTTTTTTTCTTTTCTGGCGCAGGGGCGGCGGCTGGCTCTTCTTTTAGTCGAAACAACCTGGCCTGGCACCTGGTAGATGGAAGAGGTGTTGGGTGGTCAATGCCATGCCGGCAACATATGAGCGGCTGAACACCACTGGGGGCTCTGTTAGACACGGGTATGAATGTCGAGATGAAGAGCTGATGGTGTGAGAGGTGTGAGAGTAGCTGGGAGAGAGAGAGGGAGGGCTGGCGAAGAGCGAGCCGGTTGAGCATACGCGGCCGGAAAGATGCTCCGGAGCGTCCTTGATTGATAGTCTGATGAATGTGGTGAGATGATATGTTTTCAAGGGGATGAAACGTTGAAGAAAAAAAATTACCCAACGAAGGACAGCTTGGGGGTGGCACGCATGGTATGGGTAGTTGGCAGCTGGCAGCTGGCACTTGCAAACGACGAGCAGGTCGAGGTCATCACAGCCTACAGGCACCAGCTGGATTGTGATGTTTACAGAGAGCACACGGCTGATTTCTGCACTGTAAATTATGGCTCCACCACATGTCTCTAGGCGAGAAAGGCTCCATGGCTTGACTACCTACCTATGGGATGCTGCGTACAGTAGGCATGCATCTCTGCATCAACATGATGCTTTATTGAACTGTGCATCAACGAGTTTCTCGTTGGGCTGCTGACCCCTGCAAAGGGACTTTCCATCATTGTTTTCTCCTAGTACATGATGGAGGGTGGCAGGGGGAGGGTCAGCAAAAGCCTCATCGGAAGACAGAGGGTGGGTAAGGAGAGACAGGAGAAAATGATGCAAGTAGTGAGGGATAAATAATGAAGCAAGAACAAGGAGAGGTATTAATTGCAAGAAGAGGCAAATGAGGCAGAAAATGCGACATTGAGGCCCGGCTGTGTGGTGGTGTGCCAGTACGATTAAGGACGGCCGAGAGAGGCGGGAGTAAAGAAGACAATAGGCGGAGGTGAGAAGCGCTGCATGAAAGCGTGAGTCCCAAAGGCACTAGGCGAATACTTTAGCAATGCTAATAAATTACCCGCTGCAATCAATTAAAACTGTTTCCTCTCGATTACGTAGCTGCGTATCTCTCGGTCCACCACGATGCTGGTGCTTGAATAGTAGAATGGGACAAGGAAGAGAACGAACTCGAAGGGCATGGCAATGACTGGTTAATGATAATTAGTAAGTTTGCGGTTGATACGATGGACATGTTTTGACTTTTGGCCTGCCGAGCTTTTTCGCCGGCAGGGCCGTCTCAAAGATGGGCACATGAGCAGCTAAAATCCGAAGCCCAAGATGCGCCGGGGGGGGGGGGGGGGCCCCCCCCCCCCCCCCCGGCGCAAGGAATCTGCTGCTTGATGTTGGCCCCGGTCAGTCAGTCAGTCAGTCAGTCAGTCAATCGTCAATCATCAGTCAACCAGGCAATAATCACCAGTCTGTCCATCATCCGAACTGCCTAGCATCAAGCAAGCAAAGCAGCAAGCAAGTTGGCAAGCAAGCCAAGCCCACTCCGACCTACCAGTGCCCCCGCTGTAGCCAACTGCAGTCTACTAGACGCGACTGGACGGGGATGGGTTCTCCATTCTGTCATTGTCGGGTCGGTACTCAAAGACTGGCTCAAGCTGTCAGCAAAGCCCCATGTACCCCCTCGACAGGCACATCACCTGCTCGTCTGTACCCGCAACTCTCACCCCGGGCCAAGTAGCTGTATGCAGCCCAGTGGATGAAAGCCCAATTTTAGTGCCTTGCCCGCTGCTTTCAATGCTGTCAGGCCTCTGCCTGCGGTGCCCAGACTGGGGGTGTCAAGAGTTTCGAGCACTGAAGCCGCACTGAAATCGCCAGAGAGCATGCCGGCCTCGCTGAAGGACCAAGGTACAGCCTGAATGGTACTTGGCTGCACCTCGCTGCCACCCCTTCCCTGAAAGTACCACTCCCGCACCACGCCCACCACCATCCCCCCGTTTCCCGTTTCCCAGCTTAATATTTCCCTCCCCCTCCAATTCCAACACAAAAAAAACCACCCTCTTCAGAGCGCATCTACATCTCGCATCTTCCTCTACGCCTGTCCAAGCAACCAAGGCCCCCCCTTTGCCCACCCTTTTGTCTTGTGTGCCTCGCATCTCTTCCTCGTCGATTCCGAAACGCCCGCCGTACTCGACCGACGCAACAGAAAAAAAGCAGAGAGCTCTATCTACGCCCAAACTCTGACGACACTCTTGCCTAGGTCTCTCTTCAGTCCTGACCGAGCCAACCTCTGCTGCTGTTGCTGGCTTATCGTCTGGTCGTGCATTATATCGTCACCTGCGCCTTCGCAGTTGTCTGAGTTCTTTTTTCCACGTCATTCTTGTTCGTGTCTTCTTGGTAAAGCTTCCAAGTCGTCGCCCTCTCTCTCGCATCTCGCGCCCATTCTGCACCTCGTGCCGGTAAGTTGCTTCTCATCGCCGCCCTCACATACCGGCCGCTGTTCTCTCCGCCGCGGCTCCCTTGCGCTTAAACATCCTCCTGCGTACTCATTGCTCGTCATTTTTGAGCCTCAACGTCGCTGTTTGAGCCTCAATGGACAGTCTTGCTTCGGACGCATAGCTTGTGCATGCAGACGAGCTCCAAACCCACGTCCCATACATTACGCTGCAATGCCCCGCATCACTCGCGCCCCTCCCAGCCCCAGCCAGCGTCCCTTACCATCATCATTCCACAATCGCCTTTGCATACCACGCTTAATTTCTCTCCTCTGCCGGCCTCTCTCAATCACGCCTCTGTCTGCCCCTTTCGCGCGCTTGACGGTGCGTCTGATGATAGCTTCTTCTAATTCGTTTACGTCGTCTGGCTGAAATTGTCGCATCTCTGCGTCCTTGGCGCCACTCACTCGTTCTGCTTACCTTTTGCTGCCTCGTCGCTTCTCGTCTCATATCCCGACTCTACCCAGCCGACTCGCTAACATCTGTCCGCCCAATAGCTCGGTTCTCGATTGCATCTGCTCACGTTTCCCAACTAAAGAAGGTATACGTTGCGTCGCAGCGTATCAGTCTGACTCGGGTCTCTCAGGACCCTGCTGCCCAATACGGCTTTCCTAAAAGCCATCCAACCCCTTGATATACCGCAACCTCGGTCTTGCGCCTGCTTTCAATAGTATTTGGATCGCCAATTGGCCCAGATAACTGCAGCATGTCATCGCAGCGACCCGGAGCGTTCAATAGTCTACGGATGGGAGGTGAGCAACCCCACCCGTCTTCTCTCTGGCCACCAGCCAAACCTTTTCCGCCCAACTACTGACCCTCTCTGCAGAAGTGATCCGTGAGCGCGTTCAAGATGGAGTAACTGGCGAAACCAGAGAGCTTCAGTATACCCAGTGCAAAATTGTCGGTAATGGTTCTTTCGGTGTCGTCTTCCAGACGAAGCTTTCTCCTTCTGGTGAGGATGCTGCCATCAAGCGTGTCCTCCAAGACAAGCGTTTCAAGGTATGAACCACTGTGGCTGCTTCACCCTACCACGGCAACAACAACTAACAGGCCTTGTCAGAACCGTGAACTTCAAATCATGCGCATTGTCCGGCACCCCAACATTGTCCAGCTCAAGGCCTTCTACTACTCCAATGGCGAACGAGTAAGCATCCTCGCACCCACGCACGCACCCACTCCATCACCACACAAGCTAAAAGAGACATGTACAGAAAGATGAGGTCTACCTCAACTTGGTCCAGGAATTCGTTCCCGAGACTGTCTACCGAGCCTCGCGATTCTTCAACAAGATGAAGACTACCATGCCCATTCTCGAGGTCAAGCTCTACATTTATCAGCTTTTCCGCGCCCTCGCCTATATTCACTCGCAAGGCATCTGCCATCGTGATATCAAGCCCCAAAACCTCCTTCTCGACCCTACTAGCGGTATCCTCAAGCTCTGCGATTTTGGCAGCGCCAAGATCCTCGTTGAGAACGAACCCAACGTCTCGTATATTTGCTCCAGATACTACCGCGCCCCTGAACTCATCTTTGGCGCCACAAACTACACAACCAAGATTGGTAAGAGTTTGCACACACATCATCTCGTTCACACAGCATGCTAATTTACATGTCCTTCAGACGTCTGGTCCACAGGCTGTGTTATGGCAGAGTTGATGCTTGGCCAACCTCTATTCCCCGGAGAATCTGGTATTGACCAATTGGTGGAAATTATTAAAGTCCTCGGCACACCTACCAGAGAGCAGATCCGCACCATGAACCCCAACTACATGGAACACAAGTTCCCCCAGATCAAGCCGCATCCTTTCAACAAGGTGTTCCGCAAGGCTGACGCCAATGCTATTGACCTCATCACCAAGCTACTCGAATACACCCCCACTGAAAGAGAGGCTGCCGTCAACGCCATGGTCCACCCTTTTTTTGACGAGTTGCGCGATCCAGAGACAAAACTCCCCGATTCCAGACACGGCACTGGCCAGCTCCGCGATCTTCCGGAGCTCTTCAATTTCACTCGTCATGGTAAGAATTCGCTCTCTACTCTACCCACTCTATGTCTGCGACACTAATATTTTTTGTCGTACAGAGCTATCCATTGCGCCCGACCTCAATAGCCAATTAGTTCCTCTTCACCAGCGTGCCATCCTCGCCGCACGTGGTCTCGACATTGACAATATTACCCCGATGACGAAGCAGGAGATGATGGCCAAGCTTGACTGAGCACCTTTCGTGTTGGTAGTGCTCATTTTTCTCTTATTTCTTGCCAAGAGGGGCTGGCGAGTCATCTTGGTCCTCAGCTTTCACAGCAATGGAGGGAGGTGTCTTTTTTTCCGCATGCAAGCTCTGCTTACGAGATTCTGGACGAAACTACACCCGATCTGCCAAACTAGTAATTGGGTGGCTCGGTCAAAAGTCGTGGAGGGGTGGGATTCGCGTCCCATGGTCTGTTGAAAGCCTGGTTTCGCCAGCAAAATGAGCATAGAACACCCATGTCGGAGCGGTTGTTCGGTGAATTGGCTGCAGCAGAATACCCGGTAAAAGCTGCAGCAGATGGGGATCCGCAAACCTTGAGTTGGCTGACAAAGTTGCGTGTTTTGAACGACGGTTACTCTGTTTCTATCATTTACATGGCCGGTGGTTTTGCTATCCTCACTGCGTGGGGTTGAAGTGGCTCGAACGGATACTTCTGTTACCGGAGCGATGCTTGTGCCAGGGCAGTTTGACCATTGGCCGTTGTTGCGCAAAGCATTGTCAGCCGATGAGCAGACATCATGTCCCCTTTTTCTTTGTTTATGAGCTGCGTCAAGTTTGGATGGCCCCGATTGTGATGAACTCAAAGCAGCGTTAACCGTTTGACATCCGTTGGTGATACTACTTCTTCTACTTCATGTGCTTGCTACGGATGATGAATTACGCACGGTGGATTTTATTTGAAGGCGGAGAGCAATTATACCGAGGAGCATGCTTAACGACAAAGTGGCGCAAGCCTGCCGCTTGTATTCCATAATGCCATTGCAAGTCGGAATTTGGCTGCATATTCGATATACCAAAATGAATTCAGGTTGTGTTTCCGTTCCTGTGTACTGAATGACGTTTGCATGCGAGTGAGCTGTTTGAGTGCGCGCACAATTAATGGACGCCGAAATGTCATCATCACAAATCGAGAAGTAACAAGCTTGAAAGTCTTGCACAGCATGTTTATGCAAAACTATGTGGTAGAGTGTGTGTTCAAAGTCTTGGGCTCATTCCGATTCGACGTCTCAGTAACTTGGTGCCTGAGGCATCACATCGACCTGCTAGCTCCATGCATTGTCTTGTTACGCGTAGCGCAAGCGTTTGCAGGCCTGAGAACGAGACTGCTTGCGGTGCGCAATCGAATAAACAGTGTTTCCTGGAACATTAATCAGCCAAATTGCACCATGGCCGACTATGACAGGAGACAGGGTGGCGGTTATAATCGCAAGAGGCGGTATAGAGGTACGATGCTCAAATTCGAAGCTACCTGACAGCTCCCGCTGTCTGCCGCAGAAAGTGGAAACTGACAACGACGAATTGAATGAACAGACGACGATGACCAGTTCGACCGACGGCAGAGAAGGCGACATGATCCGGCGCCCGTGCCTGTTCGATTCAGGAGACAGCTCGTCGCCGTAGCTGAGTCCCCCCTGCGACGATGGGCCGACGAGGTGCTCTCCCTCGCGCAGATGATATCCGAAAACTATGACGATGAGCACCTGCGCAACCTCTACGTGAGCCTGGTGCTGCAAATGGTGCTCGAGCAGCCTTTAAAGACGCCCTTTGTCGCCGCTGTGGTGCTCGTTGCCAACGCGCTCAAGCCAGAGGCCATGGAGATTATCCTCGAGCGCCTCGCCAAGGACCTGGAAAGCGCCATTGCCGCTGGCCAGTGGACCGAGGTGAAGCTCTATCTCAAGTTCTTGGCCTGTTTGCAGCGCAATTTGGAGGGTGATGGAGTATTTCCCCTGCTGGAGGAACTCTTTAACCGCGCGGCCGATCTGCAGACGGCTAGCTCTGAAGATGTACGTGGCTGGGCGAGAACGCTACCGCGCCGCAACCCTTGCATACTGACTAGATGTAGACTATTGGAACCGAAATCGTCAAGATTATCCTCCTCACGATTCCCTATGCCATGGTCTCTGCGCCAGGCGAATTCAAGCAAAAGGCCGCGGAGCTCATGGACAAGACCGACATCATCGCCTCTGAGCCCCATGCGCTGCATGCGCTGGTCGATCCGTACTATACCCAGAGCAATGAAGAGAGCCCGACGGCTTCTGCCAGCGTGCTGGTGCTGTTGCAGAAGCAGCTGCAAGCCGAGGCTGCCAAGGAGTGGGAGCTGGCATGCTTGCCTCGCCCATGGCAGATGGGGCTCGAGGACGTGGAGACAAAGGACAAGATTGAGAATGCGCGCAAGCACGCGATCCCTGCCATCTCTATCCCGGCCAATATGGTCGCCGGTCCCCGCGCGCTCTTCCCGGAGGTATATCTCTCTGTCTACTCGGATCAGGACGACGTTGAGTCTGTGCCCGGCACGCAGCACATTGCTTCGTCTCTTATCCGCGACGTGCTCGTCGACACCGTCAACGGCCTCGATTTCAACCGCAATGCCACGGCTCGCTTCCTCATGGACATTGATTGCTACTTTGCCGACGGCACCTTTGTGAAGCGCGCGACTCCGTTTGATGAACTGCGCAACCTCGCCGGCAACAATCGCTCCACGTGGAAGCCTGAGGATGTCGCCGTCGATACGGTCTTTTCGCAGCTCCTCCAACTGCCGACGCCAAACTGCAAGCTTGTCTACTACCACTCGGTCCTCACGGAAGCCTGCAAGTTGGCACCGGCCGCCATTGCGCCTAGTCTGGGCCGAGCTATTCGCTACCTGTACCGCAACAATCCCCGTATGGACCTCGAGCTGTCGTACCGCTGCGTCAACTGGTTCGGGCACCACCTGAGCAACTTTGGCTTTACGTGGAAGTGGGCGGAGTGGTCGGACGATGCTGCGCTGTCGGATTTGCACCCGGCCAAGTGGTTCCTGAACGGTGCGCTGGATAAAGAGATTCGCCTTAGCTTTGCGCAACGAATTCAGAAGACGCTCCCCGAGGCGTACCAGCACCTTATCGGTCCCGAGAAGGAGCAGGACGTGCCAGACTTCAAGTACAAGAATCCAGACACCCCATTTTCCGCCGAGGGTCAGGAAATCGGCGCCCTGCTGCGCCGCAAGGCCACAGACGAGGAGATTCAGCCCACCATTGACGCCATCCAGGCGCAAGCCAAGGAACGAGCCCTGGACCCCGTCGTCACCAGCACGGACGTCTTCGTGACGGCCATGTGCTGGGTCGGCTCCAAGTCGCTGAGCCACGTGCTCGCCTGCATCGATCGGAGCAAGGTCCGCCTCCTAGACGCCGGCGCCGCCTCGCCCGCGGCCCGCAGTCAAATCATTTCGTCCGTCATGGCGTACTGGCACGCGCACCCCGGCGTGGCGCTGTCCATTATCGAGAAGCTCCTCAACTACTCGATCCTGACGCCGTTTTCCGTCGCCGACTGGGCCATCCTCGCGGATAGCGCTTCGCACAAGGGCTCGCCCGGCGCGGCGCTCGCGCAGCCGCACATTTACGAGGCCATCTTCAACACCGTCTCCAAGGTGACGGCGCGCGTGCGCCAGCTCGTCACGGCGGCTGCTGCGCCCAACAACAGCGAGGCCGCGGCCGTCGACGAGGAGGAGGAGGAGACGCGCGCAAAAGAGGTGGCGGACATGACGGAGCTGTTCCGCACCATCAACGACGCGCTCGAGGCGTGGGCGGGCGGCAGCAAGGACGAGCTGATGCAGCAAGACGGCGCGAGCGAGACGGACGATGCGCTGATACGGCGATGGGGCCAGCGCTGGCTGCGCGTGTTTCGGCGCCGCGCGGCCGTGGAGGCGGCGTTTGTGGCGGAGGCGACCAAGGACAAGATGGTGGTGGATGGCGAGAATGGTAATGCGTAGATGGAGAGTGCGAGGGGAGAAAGGTGGCGAAAGTGTATACTAAAAGGAATCTTTCTTTTTTTCTTTTTCCGGGATCTTTTTTTCTGTTTACAACTTTCAATATGGCTGCAAAAGTCACGGATAGGATTTTGGGAACAGGGGTTTTTTAAAAGAGATGTAGTTAGTTGCAATACACGAGGGCTTCACCTGGCTCGCGCACACTGTTCCATGTTTTTTCCGAGTACATGATGCAACATACCGCGGAAATTAGACCTTTTACCATTTCACTATGCGTGGTGGCAGCGCGGCTCTTTGTCAACGTGCAGCGGGTTGCCGCCCCCCCTCCCTTCAGCCACGATAACAATGCCGCCCCTATGGGGTATAAGGGCTTTTGTATGAAGAAGAGTATAGTATTATCAGGCAAAGAAGAAGAGTAATATCAAGACACAAAGGAAGAGCGGATGATGGTGTTGTTTCTGCATATCATCTTGAAAGCTGGCTTCTACAGTAAAGATACTCGCAAATATAAAGTCTGAGAGTCGGCTTCTGCTCTGTGGCTGAGCGAAGCAGAACACCCATAGAAAACTAACTACCTGACCTGTGTTGGATATCAAACTCGCACTCTCGACGCTCGTGAATATTGTGATGATCGTCTCCTCCAGCAGGCAACAAGCAGTAAAAGAGCAGAGGAACAGTGACGGATCCTAGACCTACCAAGCTCAGTGCGACGCTTTGCCATATGTAGGAATAAATTGCAAGAGCCACAGGTAGGTGGTGCATATGGGATTGTTTCGTATCTGCAGAATCGAGTTAGATTGGCGGGTTTATGCCAGCCGCCGTCAGCTAAAGGGATCAACAGCGGCCGGTTTGTTATCAACATGGAATCTCGACGTAGAGAAGTTGATCGTCGGGAACTACCGCTTCTACATCTTCATAATGACACTAGACATGCGCGGATAAAGTCAATCGCTCAGAACCGTCAGGACCTGTCCGGTCCCTGTCTCTACAAGTTAATAATGCTGTCAAGATGGCTGACAAGGCCCGTCTCATCCTTGCCTCACTTTCATGGACAATCTAGTCATGCGTCGGGTGCTCCCAACAGCTCCCAAACCCATCTCAATGAAGCTCAACCACTTCTGGAATGCTTGATATCGAGAGCGGAAACCTTCTCCTCCAACATGTTGTTCCTCAAATCATTGAGCTCCTTTAGCAAGCAAGCGGCAGCGACGACGCGAAAGCTTTCGAGCGCCGCGGTCCCGCTGCTGGCTGCTTGCTCCGCAGATGGGACACAGCCCACGACCAAGCACGCCCAAGACAATTGAAGTGCTCTGTACTCGTCGTAATCGTCTGTGACGCCATCGTCGTCCTGATATGCCGTGTTGTCGCCGCGTTGGTCTGTCCCGTCGCGAATGAGCTTGACGATCCACGTCATGACTCTGTCAATCTCGTCTTTGAGCCGAATCGACGCCTCACGCTGCTGCCGTGACTGCACTCCTCTCTTGTTGAGAATGGAGCCGCAAAATACTTCTGCTTCGGAAACGGGGCTGCGTGGATTGTCCGAAAAGTGCCACATGCTGCCCGTTATTGCATCCTCGTACCTGTCTCTCGGTTAGTTCTGAGCAGTGTGCATGCATGGTCTGGTAGATGAGAGAAGAAATGAAGCAGATGAAGTCATCTGCCAATTGCCTCCAGGACACCGTTTCAAATGAATGTTGACTAACAGTGTGCGGATATTCCATGCTTGTTCATAATGACGAGCGTAGTCTGTCCCGATGTTCCACGAATTCAATTCATATTGAACTCGTCCCAACAGCTGCACCCACACTGACGGACCATCCGTGGGAATAGGCCTGCGTATGTCTTCGCTCCAAATCTTGCCTTCGTCAATTTCGCGATACAAG
Organism: Aschersonia sp. MBC 622; assembly: GCA_030782805.1. Classification (NCBI taxonomy): domain Eukaryota; kingdom Fungi; phylum Ascomycota; class Sordariomycetes; order Hypocreales; family Clavicipitaceae; genus Aschersonia; species Aschersonia sp. MBC 622. Next base: position 35,391 of record JARJPL010000050.1, read on the forward strand.
CGACCTAGTATCTTTTCAGACCGATGATACCTAGGTTTGGCAAGGGCCATGTCATTTCCGTCGTCATCGTCTTCCTCGGCTATATGGCCAATTTGGCCGAGATCGTAGAGATGAAGTGGAGGTGCGGGAGCGAGGCTTTTTATTGAATTTGCGTTAGCATAATGGGATGACCGTTGTTATATCAAGGCAGGATCGAGCTTACAAGTCGGGCCGCGAGCGTGGCGCCCGGGGTAAATCTCGCCAGTTGACGGCAATTCCAGTCTTGGAATAGTCGACGGCGGTGGAGTGCATCTCGGCCAGTCTAATGCATTCGCCGTCCTGAGTCCCAAGATCTTGCACGTCGGCCATAATCTGGTGCCGAATGGCGATGAGTCCCAGAATGTCCGACTTCATAAAGTCGACAAAGAAATCGGCGATATCCTGGCGTGTCACTGGCCTATCGAGGGACGGAGGAACAACGCGTGTGTAATCAGCAGGTGCAAATGTCCATTGAGGACGAGCCCGAGGGTCCCAAATGATATTGTATAGGTCCCCATCAAGATCGCCACCACTCAGCTGGCTCGGTAGATCTCGAGAACCCTTCTGGCTGAAGACGATGCAGTTTCTCAGGCTTCTTAGAGGGTGGGATTCGGGAGGCGTCACCATCTGGACGTACTGAATGTCGCCGGGGTGCAGAGCAGGAGATCGGGTAACGATGATGGGGCCGTCTGTCAAGGTGGTATCTAGACGCTCTCCGCTCTTACCCCGTGTCGCGTCGTAGGTAACATAAACCTGGTTTTCTTGAAGAAATCCGGTCTCATCCATGACTCCAAAAAGCGTGACTCCCTTGTGGACGGGGATTCTGGCCTTGTGTTTGAGCAGCCGCAGTTCGCGCAGCACAACGTGTTCCACGACAGATTTGAGAAACGCATCGCGGCGATAGTCAATGTCCATCTTATCCAGTTGTTTGATGAATGACGATAGACCAATGGCACTGCCGATATCCTGATATTGCAAAAAAGTGCTGGTATTGAGGGCGGTAGCAGTGACAGCGCGCAGAAACTCGAGCGCATCGTGTTGCAATGCCAGGAACCACGAATCGTGAGTCCCCATGTCTTCCAAGATCTTGATTACCTGACGATTGAGGACCAACCGCAACGGTCTCGACGCTAGATCGCAGATTCCAAGTTCTTGTATATCTCGGCTAGGGAATTTCATCATTGATTCTTTGCGGACGCAGATGGTCTTGCCTTGCAATCTCGTGTCAAGCACGAGTAAGCCTTTGACGCCCGCCCAGCGAATCTGGAAACATGTAGCAGTCGTAGAGCGTCCGGGCAGTGCCTTGCAAAACTCTTCCACGGCAGCCCTCGACAGTGTACCCACGCCGTCGCTAAAGACGCGTTCCCCATCGGCCGATTTGACGTCTGAAATCCAACGAACACCGATGCCGGAATTCAACAAGTCAACAGCATAAGGAGTCTCGGAGAAGGCCTGACCAATGCGCGCTGCGCATTTTGCCGGTATGCGAATGTCGCTAAAATCGCCCAGAGCGGCAAGGATGGTGTCACGACTTTGACGCTGCCCATCTGCGCCGACAAATGGAGCCATAAACCAGGTCGAGTGCGATCGGAGGGACGAGTGCGAGAAACCCAGAAAAGAGAATTGCCTGCCAGCAATCCGAATTCCCTTGATGAGAACTTGGCGGTATCGCTCGTAGATGGCATCGTTGGAAACCCTGGGGTTAAAGGAAAGATCTTGGCCGTCTTCGTCGCAAAAGGTGACGCGGAGAAAATAATCACCGTGATCGGGAAACATGCGCAAAACCCTATTCCGGCTCTCCGGATCGGGGCCTTGCAAGAATATGCGTGTAGGAGCTACCATGGCTTTGAAGACCCATGTTTGATGTCGCGGTATGCTGGGACCGTAGACGCCCTGCCTGGACACATCTCGACTGCGGAGATCCGTCTCCTCCTGCGCTACGCGTTGCAGAAAGGTCACCGGATCGACATCGGCTGGGTCTGTGCCAGTGTCAGGATACGGAATATTGCGCAGGAGCCGCTTCATGCTGTCGACGGTGTAGGGCGGTGTCTCGCCTTTCCAGGCGGCATCTTTGGCCGTACTCTCGATGATTTCGAGTACACGCAGTCCGCTGTGTGGGTGTAGGTAGTTGTTCCAGACGAGCGTCTGGACTTGAAAGAGGATTGGGAAGGGGAGTACATGTTTTGTGGTATTACCGAGGCTCTGCATCTTTCCTTCGAATGCATGCATGGCAGTAGAGTAGTCCTCCACAGTAGGTATCGGGGTAGCTGTAAGCGGGATGCTCTGGTGATTGAGCGAAAGGATATCCTGGCGCTTAAGAGCGCGAACTGTTGAATTGTAGCCACCAGCAAGCGTCAGTTGGTATACCAGACAATGAGACACGTACTTGGCATGATTCGCCCACAAAGGAAAGCTTGTTAGCCGCTCCCACTTTGCGCCTTGGCCATCAAGATCCGAACGTGCAACGAAGAATCTCGGGGGGTCTTCCAAGATCAATGTCATGCTCTGAGACCCGTCGTCCAGAATGACTGATTGGATAACGTGATAGGGTATGTCCATTCGAGCGACCTCCTCCTCGTGCACCGTTAGGAATTGAGGGCCAAACTTGGCAGTGGCTTCCAAACGATGATGGATCTGCTGTATGTATTTCAGCCCCATTTCTGGCGGCGCAAAGACAATCTTGCCACAGGAGACTGCGTTGATGGCACAAATAATGGCCGGTGCTGGCTGGCTTCTGTCTGGTTTCTTCTGGCGCTCATCGCGCTCGTGCGCCAGGCGATGCAACGCCATCTTGTTCACCGGTCTCCTACTCCTCTCTGCAAAGATGGGTGTCTTTAGCAGGTGCAGCCGCGCAATATCTCGAAGGCGACCACCTGAGGGGTGCGGCTTTTGGGGGGATGCGACGGCGGCGGCGGCTGCTTTGCCGTGCTTTTTGGAAAACGCGTCACCATCGGTAGGTGGCGGCTTTTGGGGAGTTGGGAGGGCGGCTACTTTGCCATGCGATTTGAGAAAGGCTTCACCATCGCTGTGCCTGAGGAATGAAACCCAGGCCATGGGCTTTCGCTTGGGTTTATCGACAATGAAGTCGACGATGCTGAGAGCATTGAAAAAGGGCGTGAGTTCTTTTTTGAGACGGTCTTCGCCCACATCGATGGGGACATTCTTCAAAAAGACTTCCATAATCTTTCCTTCAAAGGCAACTAACTGCCTCTGATGGTCTCTAGCCTTAGATTGGAGGGTGGGAAGGAGCGAGGTAAATATGTGGGCAGGAGCGTGAGTTGCGACTCGTTCTCTACGCAAGTGCTCAGACCTTGGACGCTATTTGAATGCGAGGCATGACTGTATTTTACAATACAATACAAGCAGAAAACAGAATTGTTTCTCAGTTAATGCCTCTACGAAAACTTGGGTGAATTATGCTGAGACAATGCCCCGCCCCTGCACCTACTGTCCAATCCCGCGCAAGTGGGACATTTGTGTGAATATACCCCTGTAATATTTATACTACATAGATTGTTTATCTTTAATTGCCTTGAATTCTTCTCTCTTTGATAGTGAAAGAGATACGTTGAAAGAAAGTCTTGTTTATGAGAATTAACTCTATAGAAAAAAAAGCCAGAATCATAGACTTGATCCGGACCATGTAAATTATATAATCAACATTCTCTATGGGTACTTGACAAGGACACCACGGCAGGCACTGTAGCTACCCGCGAGCAAGCGCGATAACAGCCCGCAAAGCAATTGATTGCCCTGCCGCTTCGTTGTTTGAACTCTTGCCGCAATCTCCCTTCTTTGCTCTGTTTTCTGCTGTACAATGGACGGAGCAGCCTTTCAAACTCGGATTCAGTTCGTATCGTCTAGCCATTGAAACGAGAAAAAAAGGTAGGAGGTCCCGACATGGCCCAAGCTAGACGGGCCTCAACCGGTCAGGACTTTTCTACATAAGGAAAGCAATTAATTCTATTATGACTTCAATAAAGGAAAATATTGTATCATGTATTACTAATATAAGCTTCAGGCGCAGAGTGCAGCTGCGCAGCGACTCTGCTCCTAGCCAATCTCGCCGTCACTCTCCTACCAACATATTGGACATGCTGACTACAAGGGATCTAGAAAAGCAACCTACACTTGATACACAAGGCTGCCACATGATGGCGCATATTGTATTGTAAAGTCCTGGTATTCGACGTCACGAGGCTTGATTCCCGTTGTACCAACCAAGTGAGGCTAACGACGTCTATTCCATCCTCTGTCATGTAATACAAAACGGCCACCCGCTTCAGAGTATGCCGCTATCGGAACCGATGCGTGACAATCTCACTTACACCTATATGCTTGAGATTATACATCAAGGTGGCTTTTTTTTTTACCGCGTGGCCACCAAGGCCTGCTACTCTGAAGATGCCAGCCAGGTTACGAGCAGTGATGAATCCAGCTGAGAAGAACAAGTTCAAAGAGGTGGCCTCTCATGCTTGTTACAAACCACCACAAATATCAACAAGTATTCTTTCGGTTAGTTTAAACAAGTGCACTCTCGGTCAAGACGGTTCCAGCTTCTTCTCCCCAAAATTTGCTCAGTGCGAATGCAGGGCCTACCACTACTGCACACAGCCGCGATATGTAAGGCTGCCGGATGACAAAAATGCAAATCCGCTGCTCTTGACCGAGCCTCAATCAATATTTAACAGACATCCCTACTCCGCCATTTTAATACAAAATCACCTAGAATATCTTTTGAATTTCTTCATCGCGCTCGACGCAAAATCTTCTTCACCATCATCATCACATTACCCATCAACATGGTTACCCCAACCACATCACAAGCGTCCATCGCTGCTGCGGCAGTCAAAATTGATTCTGACCCAGACTCTGACAAGAAGAAGAAGGAGAAGCCCATAATCATTGGACTGTACGACCTTCCAGGGTCTGGAAAGTCCACGTTGATGAACGAGCTCAAGCTTCAACTAGACCACGAAAAGTTCATCTTTTACGAAGGATCCGAGTTGATATCCGCCATTGTTGCTGGCGGTCTTGCCGCCTTTGCAGAACTCGACAAGCAGGAAAAGCATCTCTTGCGAGAGCGGGCAATTGCTACCGTCGCAAAAGAGTGCTCGGCCAAGAACCGCACCGCTCTGGTCGTTGGCCATTACATGTTTTGGCGAGAAGACGAACTGGCAGGCGACATTGTCGCCACCGCCAGCGATTTTGACGTCTACACACACATCATCTACTTGAATGTGCCTGTCCAGACTATTCTTCAACGTCGGGTAGGCGATGCGCAGCGGCATCGCCCGCCAGTGTCGGCCGCACACTTGGAGCAGTGGCAGCGAGCCGAGATTGACCAGCTCCGCGGGCTCTGTAGACGGCATTGCATCTTGTTTTCTGTTGTTCCGCAGCACGGCAGCAGCCCGCTTCTTTTTACCTTGAAGTTGGTGCGCCATTTCGAGCAGACAAATGCAAAACGCAGTAACCTCGATCTCGTCATGAACAAAGTCGAAGCGGCACTCGTGGGCGAGGAGCGCGCAGAAAAGGTGCTAGTTGTCGATGCAGACAAGACTTTGGCGAGCGAGGATGCCGGTTCCATGTTTTGGCAGGCTGCAAGAAATGGTCTAAGCCAAGGGAAATTGGAGATGTGCCCGCTCAAGAGCCTTTTTAGCAGTCCGCTTGGCTATTCCGAGGTCGCATTTCGCCAAGCAACACTCTTGTATGAAGAAGCCACCAATGAGGTTGAATTCGAGGCGCTGTGCGAGAAACTTGCAGCTGCTATTACGGTGCATCCCGAGTTCATCAGCCTCTTTCGACTAGTTCTCACCCACCGCCACGTACGAGTCGTTGTCCTGACCTGCGGCATCCGACACGTCTGGCAAATGGTAATTGACAAAGCCGGCCTGGGTCATGGCATCAAAGTCGTTGGTGGCGGCAGGATCGCGGATGAGATTGTGGTGACCCCAGAGATCAAGGCACAGGTTGTCTCGAGTCTTCGACAGCAAATGGGCCTCTATGTATGGGCCTTTGGAGATAGTCCACTCGACTTGCCAATGCTAGAGGCAGCCAACCAGTCCGTTGTCGTCTCTGGCGACCCACGAAATCAAAGTCGCAGCATGGATAATGCCCTTTGCGAAGCCATCGACAGCCGCGGTTTCTGCTCTCAGCAAGTGCTCCTCCCGCCACATGTCGCTCCACGCTTAAACGCTACAAAGTTGCCGCTGCTAGCATTCTCTGATGCCAATTTTATCGAAGCGCTTATACGCCGCCGCGGAACAGAGGCTGCCGACACCGTGCCCAAGTCAGTGTCGATTTATAGTTGCACCGTGGTTCATGCCACAGACACTGGTGCAGCAAAACTGCTCATGTCTCCGACCCGCGATGCCTCCGTATCCGGAACGGCACTCAGACATGCTCATCAAGAGGCTGGCAGATACTTGGCGCTGCACTTTCTCACGGACCTGATTGGCGTTGAGAGTTTCCATGTGCCACATGTGCAGGGCCACCAGACTGATGGGTTCCGCCTCGCTCACGAACCCCAAACCACCATTATAGCGCTCATGCGCGGCGGAGAGCCCATGGCCCTGGGCATCAGTGAGGTGTTTCCGAGAGCCATGTTTCTGCATGCCTTTGATCCAAGAGACATCAAGGACCATCACCTGGAGAACCAAAAGAATGTAATTCTTGTCGACTCCGTAGTCAATAGCGGCAAAAGCATCATCGACTTTCTGCGCCACGTCACGCAGCTCAAGCAAGACCTCATCAACGTTGTCGTCGTGGCAGGAGTGGTTCAAAAGGAAGCAGTCGCTGACGGTCATGCGCTACGCACAATGATGGAGCAGCATCGGGTCAACATGGTAGCCCTGCGAGTATCAGGTAACAAGTTTACGGGGACCAAAACTACCGATACTGGAAATCGGCTCTTCAACACTACTCATCTGGCCTAAGCCTTGTCGGTACTGGGGGGGAGTCTGTCTACCTTGCTAGCCAACTAGGTAATAGCAGCTTCGGGGGAGAGTTTTCCCAATAGTTCAGTACCATGGTTTAACATTGGTCAAGGCAAAGAGGTATCAAAATAATTAATTTCATTTCCTAAAACATAATGGAGCATTCTAGCTCACTGTTTCTGTCACTGTATCATGTAAGAGTTGTCCCAACCCAATCTGTTGTCAAAGTTCCATCACCATCAGTCGTCTTGCATTCCCAGCATAAATCATGTCGCAATCTCCAATTTCCCATCATCATTAGTCGTGCCAATCTGTTGTCAAAGTTCCATCATCATCATCATCATCATCATCAGTCGTCTTGCACTCGCAAAATAAATCATGACACAATGTATTTCCAATTTCCCATCGAGATTAGTCGTGACAATCTGTTTCCTGTCTTCTAGCACATCATCATGTTCGTAGCTGAAACGACACCAGCCGGTTCCGCACCGACTCGGCCCGCGGGCTCGACTCCCGCCGCGCCGCTTCAAGCTCCGCCACCTCTGCCGACGTCCACGGGCCGGCGTCGCCGCTGCCCCAGTCACACAGTAGGGGATCCCAGCCCTGGTCGTCAGCGCACGCGGTCGCAGACTTCTCCTCTTCCATCTCGAGCTGCCGGACGCGGGCATCCAGGTAGACCTCTGCCGTGTTGCCGTCGTGATCGCGGGCGTCCTCACGCGCCCCCTGTCGCACAAACCACGCCATGACAACCCTGGCCGCTTCGAGATCCTGGTACCGCGCCGCGACGATGAGCGGAGTCTCGCCGCGGTGATTCAACGCGTTGACGTCGGCGCCGGCTTGTACGAGCAGCGCGGCTAGACTCTCCCGCCACGACGCCCAAGCGTGCTGCGCGACCTTGTGCAGCGCCGTGTCGCCGACAGAATCTGTGGCGACGACCGAGGCACCCCAGGCGAGCAGGCTATGCGCCACATCGATGCCGTCCGAGAACGACGCCGCGAGTATGTGAAGAGCCGTCTCTCCCGTCTTCATCGCCGCGTTGACGTCGGCACCTTCGCCAAGGAGTCGCTGCACATGGTTTACCAGCAGCAAGCTCGTGGCCAGGTGCAGCACTGTCGCGCCGTTTTCAGACACCACAGCTGACCCAGGCTCGACCAGCACTGAGGCTGCCTCGGACGAGCCCGTGTCCTTGCTGATTTGGCAAATAAACGCTGCCTTGTCCATCAGCTCGTCGAGATCGAGCTTCGCGCTGGTCGGCGGCTGCAGACACGCGCGGAGGACACCTGGGCGTCGGTGTCGCAACGCTGTCCACAGCACGACATCTCTCCACAACCTCTCGGTTATGACGCGCGCGCGGTACATGAACCCTATCGCTTGATAGGTGCTGCTATTGTCGCCTTTCAAGTCTATGTATTTGGTTGTAAAGTCGCGTAGCGTCATACGTGCCTGCTCGAGCAAGCCCGCGCTGGCGCTGCTGGCGCCATCGAGGTTCACGTCGAGACCGTGCAGTAAGAGCTGACGAAAGAGCTCTCCTCTGCAGTATTGCATTGCCACACACAACAGATGGCGGTGTATGCGTTGCGCAAACTTTGACTGTTGGCACAGGCGCACAAGATGCCGCAAGACGGCGTCCTCTTTGTGCCTGATGGCGAACTGAAGTAGCACTATCAGCGATGGCGTCCTCATATCAAGGTCCTTCTGTGTGCGACTGACGAGCGAGCTCACACCCTGTATCGAGACGTCCATCAAGCCGGGCAGGAAGCCGCAGTAGCTGCAGCAGGAAACCGGACACAACGGTCTTGCGCGTTCGGCCACCAGTAATCGGTGCAGCTTGTCTGTGCCGCGCCGCAATTCCGTTCTGGGAACGGGACTGTAGAATATCGCCAGTTCATTCTTATCTTCTTGTGTAAGCATGAGCGGCACTCTGCGCGTGTCGTTGGCTGTGCTCTGTCGGGCTTCGGCCGCTGGGTCGTTGGTTGTTGTGCTCTGCATATACCAATCGTGGGAGCCGCTCCCGGTGGCCACGAATGAGGCACTGGATGCGCCTTGCGTGGCAGAGGACGAAGCGTGTATGCTTCTCTCTCTGCCATAGGCACCATGGGAGTATGTACGGCGAGGGGTGCGGTAGCTCAACCAAGGCGGCGACGGTCCTGTTGTCTTGTTAAAATGCTGTTTGTCCCTGTTTCTAATGTCTCACGTTGGCCTCTGTTTTCTCTCGCAGACGATGCAAGCACATAGATACAGAAAGAAAAGACGACTTACCAGGAGGAATGCCGACGCTCGCCGTGACGCCATTTCGTGAGACGAACCTCGCAATCTTATGAGGGGGCAGCAGCCGACCCCGGACAAAGAATTCCGTATCTTTGCCCTCAAAGTGCTTGCGATAGTTCATAATCTCGAGAACCAGCTTCATCTCGCTTGAATTCAGGTTCTTGTGAACACGCCACTGTTTGAGGCGATTCTGATATGCTTTTGCACTGCCAAAAGGTCAAAAAAAAAAAAAAAAAGGGACAACGAGTAAGACGTGAATCTTGCTTACCTGCGGTAAAAGCCATATTGAGCTTGCATAATCTCGACGATTTGCTTGATGGTCTTTTTTTCGTCCAGGTAGAGATGTTTAATGGTCGTTTCAAAGTCGGCCCACCCATGACGGCGCGGCTGCAGCTGAGCATCACCGTCATTGGTGGTGCCATTGGGCAGCCTCGCAGCTGCATCATACGCAGGGATAGCAGGCGGTTCATCGTGCTCAAGCTCCATGGGCCTGAGAAACCATTCAAAGGTCTGTTCCTGGTCATCTAAGTGGCTATACCAGTCATGGCTAGTGTCGTGAGGGATAGTGTCGTGAGGCACCAAGTCAACATTGTCGTCGCTCGTATCTCGAGGCAGCTCGCCCCAATGATGCGAGCTGGCGGGGTCCATTTCAGCATTCATAAGAGCGCAGAATGAGAGTAGAGCTGTCTTTCTTTTCCTGCTCTACTTTGCTTCTTCTATTCAATCTAGGCCCTGCTGTACAGTTGAAAAGTCTAGAACATCAATGGACCAGCCGTCCGTGGCTTTTATACTCGCCTCGAAGAAAGAAACTCGACGCCTAACCCCGGCCTACAACGTTGGGCACCCTGAGGTGAAATGTGCCACACGCAAAACACACCTCCCACCCGCAGCAGAACATCACAAAACACCCCATGCAGGGTGCAGGCACGAGGCTGACACAGATTGTCAACTCGGACGAGAAGCCTGATTCTAGACTTGTTGGGGGAAAGAGGGGGGGGGGGGCCCCCCCCCCCCCCCAGGTCCCGCCAGTGGCCACTAATGTGATGCCGACCGCCACTATTACGGGGAAGGCGCGACTAGAAGTCTGTCTGTCCAGTCTGTATAGTGGTACAAATTCTGCCAGCATGTCCAATTGCACCCTATTGGTAGAATGGCGTGGCTGATTCCGAACATAGAGGCCGTGATTGGCCGTCACCATGGACATGACAAGCTTGTGTGTGCGGGTAGCTCGTCCGTGACGCACTGTTTCCGCTGTTCCCTGTGATCAAGTCAGTCTGCCCCTGACCCTTTCGAGCTTCGCCGTCATGGCCACCCTCCAGACACTTGATCACTACTTATTGTCTGCCCTCTCGTAGCAGCTAGTGTTCCCGTATCGACCACATACGTAAGGTTGCCGCTCTGCTCTCTTCAACTGACGTGCCTGATTAACCAAGGTACCTCGTGTCTGTTGACGGCAAGCGCGACAGCTTTATTGAGACATAAAGCTACTTTATATGATAAATGACTAGTTCGCCTGTTACCCCGCCGATTTTCTACTTTCATTTGGAAAGAAAAGAGTCTGGACATACTTGTTTGGCAGAATCCGGTTTTCTTAATAGTTTGGCTCGTGGCAGGTGATGGGTTGCTTGTTCAATGGGGGGTCAAGGTGCATATATAATATGCAGTTGTTTCACCGCCCTTGTTGTGCCACACGAGTGAACGCGCAGTGCGTTGGCACCATAGATGCCGCGTCGTACAAACACGTCACTGGCTCAATTTGGTAGTAGCGTCTTTGTAGCAGTAATGCTTCGCAGACAGAACCCCCTCTCATCGCTCGCTATCGAGGCTGTGTGAAAGATTGTGCCGAGGGAACTTGGCCACGACAGTATGCTCGCGCCGAGAATCAGACATGTACCTGACATGTCTCCTCCGCATCAGCAACAGGAGAGCGTTGTGTTTGCGGGTTGTGTCACTGTTGCATTCGGAATCTGGTCCCGTGCAGCTCCCTGTTCGTTGAATGTGCTTCACGGTCGCACCCGTCTGCTCCCCCTCCCCGCCACAAGACACTGCTGCAGGTAGCTTATTAGCTACCTTATCTACCTAGGTAGCTAGCCAGCATAAAGAACCCGTACCCGTCGATAAGTCAATGGAAAAATCTTGGAAACGAAGAGTGACACAGAAATAGACCGGATTATGAGAGAAACCAGATGAAAAAGGCCCTTCCAGCCTCTACTCTAATTCCTAAAACCCGGCTAGCTGATCAGAAGGGCATCGGTAAGTAAGATCGACAGAGAAAATGCGCAGAGAATATGCAGAAATATGCAGAAATATGCAGAAAGAGTACATTACAAAATCAAGTCACTGCTGACCGGCGTCCGCAGGGAGATTCTGCAGACGACACCCGATTCAGAGGCAGTGTAGCTCCCTCAAATTGTTGACCACATGTCGATATCTAATCAAGAAGCGAAATCACACAAGTCTCATCTATCCGTTTAAATTCATGGCTACATTAATTCTACAAGTGCAAAACAACAGATAATCCCCACTCTCGTTTCCCCGATTTCACGTTTCCCGAACACCGATTTTCCGTTTGCCGATTACCTCCCCCAGAGCTAGCCAAGCGATTTGGTCCGTTATGCTTTATGAGTGAGCTGCCTCGACCATGCAAGCCATTCTTCAAATCGCCCAGCTACCTGCCTACCTGGTTTTTGGGAAGCTCGGATTCGTCGAATATGTTAATTCGAACATCTGAGGGGTCCCCGAGGCTCTCCCCATGCACACCCGACAACTCGATCTGGCGGGGAGCGTTCACCTGCACCGAAAGCTGGTCGAATCCACCATCAGCAACGAACGCTGTCGGAAACGAGTACAAATACTGCCCACAGGGGTGCTGCAAGTTGTTGGGACAAATGTTGACTGCATGCCCCCCGAAACCGACCGCTAGCTCGCCCGCCTCGTTGTTTGGGAACCATTTCGGGATGCCCTTGGCTGTCTGCTGACGCTGGTTCGACGCGGGGTTGACGAAAGAGACCACGGCCGGGCCGGCACACGAGCCGCAACGAAAGCATAGAGGATATGTAATTGTCTCCTCCGACTCAGCTGGCAAGAGCTGATGCATGCAATTCATGCCTAGCGATACCTGTTCAAGATTGGACCACAGAACGGCAGGCAGGCTGACAGGGTCTGGTGGTGCATATTGGAAAAGCTCTCGGTCTGTGGCGGCCGCCGTTACAGTTTTTGCTGATGTGACGTGCAGTAACTCTCCCAAGTCGCTACTCGTTGATGGCGTTGCCACTTCTCCGAACCCGTCCTGCGTGACCATAATCGAACTGTCGGAGGAATTGATCCAAGGAGGGGTGCGGTAGTACAGCCAGAACGGCGGAGGCTTTACTGTTTTATTGCAGATACCATTAGATTTGACTTTCGCGAGACAAGACGTTCGGTTTCGATTCATCAGCAACTCACAAGTTGGGTCGTCGGGTCCCAAGGGCTCCCCATGATCCTTGATTATCCTCTTGAGCTTGTTCTAAGACACGAGCCGACTCCACGCCATAAAAGCCGTCTCCTGGCCACATTTCTGCTTGCGCCAGAGCCATATCTGGGCAATTATGCGCTTCTCTTCGGGCTTCAGATGTTTGCGCACATGCCAGGCCTCAAAGCGATCTCGAAACTGTCTTCACTGCCGATGCAAGGTCAAATTATCGAAAACGAAAAGTGGCCAGAGATGCACTCACCTAGCGTGGAAACCCTGGGCTTTCATAACGCTCACATCACTCTTGAGGGTCATGTCCCGACATATGTAAAGCTCAATGAGGGTCTCCTTCTGGTCCTCCCACTTTTGTGAGCTTTGTTGCGTTTTCACCACGAGGCTGGCACCGCCACGGTCCTGTGGTCCGATCCAGCAGACACTCTACCTGATAAGACTCTGTCAAAACACCCTCCTGCAGGAAGACGGTAGTAGGAGAAGCATACCAGTGAAGTCACTGACAGAAGCCCCATAGGTGTCGGAGCAAATGGGCTCTTGAAACCCCTCGCCGAGTAATGAAGGGCCGAGTATGTTTTTCCCACCTCTACTTTGATTAGTCTGCGGAACGACGACAGTCTTGGCAGTTAACTACTGCTAAAGCATGATATCCCTGCGTATACTACTGCAAAAATGATCAGCCGAGTGCCTGGATCCTGTTGGCAAAGTTGTGGGCGCGGTATGCCTATACAAAAGCGAATAATCTATCAAAAATTTGATCGAGAGCAGCTATGGAGTTTATTCGATTGCAGCACTCTATGAACCTTCATGCCACAACAAAAAAATTCAGTTGGCATAACATTTAGCAAACTACGGAACATTCGCAGGACTCTCGGGGGTGGGATTTAAGTTCAACTTGTCTTAACTGTTCAATGATAAGACGTTTAGACGTTCGCTTTTCTCTCTCTTTTTTCCCTCAATCAATTGGCCGCGACTCATCAAACTCGACGTTTCACATGTGACTCGTAAAGCTTATCCTTAACGTTGGAGGCGCCACCGCGGAACCAGGCAGCAATCTATGATCCGAGCCTGTGCCCCACCTCTCCCACCCAACGCTGTTCACTCCGTTACTTACTACTGTATTTGTAAGCCATATTAGTGTACATAATTACGGCCTAGTCAGCTAACCCGAGTGGAGCTCGACAAGTTTGGGCAATCAAGTGCGAGAGGCTGTCCACTCCCTCAAGCAATATCCTGAATTATCTTCCGCATTTGTCTAAGGTTAGCCTTGTTGATATACGTATCACCTACTCCGGCACTGTTCGGCTAGGCCCACAAATGGTCTTTCGCACCGCATTCTGATTCGGGCCAAGTGCTAGAGTATATGTACGGCACGCCTTCTCCACCTCACTCCGTCACCGATCTGTTAGATAAGAGGGGAGACGCTCGGTAAACGTTACGCCGACCAAACCCGACACTAGCATTAATAATAGCTTAATTAGCAGTTTGAAATATGCATGGCGAGGGACATTATCCCTGAGACCACTGCAAGGCCAAGTAGATAATGCTAGACAGATAGTAGCCTACATGTGCAGCAGGTACGGTGCAATACACTCCACTAAGCACAAAGCAACGCATGAGAATCCTATGGCTTCTTAATATAAATGTGATGCAAATTAATCAGTACATTATAGATTATATTTATTAGTTCTTAACGTAGCGCACTCTGATATTTTGCTTATCTCACTTATACTTGTTCGCATGTTTCTTCCAATGCTAAAATACCAGTGTAGTAGCTGCCTGTGGTGGCGACTAGGAATCTTACAAGTTTTAGAGCAGCCATTGAGACAGAACTGCGCTATTTAAATAGTTAGCACCTGACTTGTTATAACTTTCGGTCACGTAGCATATAAAGGGCCGCGTTATCGCTTCCATCAACGCGACTTACACAAGTAGAGCACTCATCTCTTTCGAACATCCGCTTCACTCGACATAAACCCTTTAACACCACAGGAGCCACCCATCAGCTGGTCAATTGAGAACCCCTCCACTACGAACAATGGACATCTTTGACGACTTTCGCATACTTGATGAACCGTAATACTCCCCTGACTGATTTTACGTGAGAGTCTTAGATGCTGATAGAGACAGTTTCGTCACGCGAGATAGCCATGCCATCATGGCGCACATCTTGTTGCCCAAAAACGCCCCTTCGGGTCCTCGTCCAATCATCATCAATTGGCACGGCGGCTACCTTATCATGGCTCACGGCCTCTACGCTCCGTATTTCCCGCAATTCATCCTCGATCTTGCCAGGAAGAGCGATGCCATCATCATCTCGCCTGACTACACACTTCTGCCGCACAACGATGGTCTCGCCGCTGTCCAAGCTGATGTGCTAGCCTTTCACAAGTGGCTGCTTTTCTCATTCGCCTCCATTTTAACAGCCAAGGCCCCTTCGTACGAAGCAGATCTTACTCGAGTCTTGCTCAACGGCGGCTCTGCCGGTGGTTACGTGGCCACAACGCATGCGCTGGCCTTCCCCGACTTCTTCCGAGCTCTTGCCCTCACCTATCCGATGCTCAACTTCGATACAGAGTGGTGGCGTAAAGGAAGCCTGGATACTGGCTCTCCGAACCCCATGCTCTTACCAGATGACGCATTCATTCCTGACACAGCAGCCATAAAGGAGAAGATTCAGCAACACCAAGGAGGCGCTCGGATCTCTGCAACAGAGGACATAGAGCGCCTGGGATTTGCGGTATCCGTCGCCCGCAAGGGACTGTTTCACGATCTGTTCAGCCCTCACGGCAAACTTGACGAAGACTCAAATGTATGGATTAACCGTCGTATTCAGGCTGGTGCCAAATTGCCAGAGCGTATATGGTTATTACATGGCGGCGCCGATACTGCTGTACCGGTTGAAACATCCATTGCCTTTGCCGAAACCATGAAGAGTCAAGGTCGGCCGATACGCTTAGATATA
The DNA here is from genome assembly GCA_030782805.1 of Aschersonia sp. MBC 622. Lineage (NCBI taxonomy): Eukaryota > Fungi > Ascomycota > Sordariomycetes > Hypocreales > Clavicipitaceae > Aschersonia > Aschersonia sp. MBC 622. The sequence goes on from JARJPL010000050.1 coordinate 51,040, forward strand.
GTCGAGAACAAGGAGCACGGATTTGATGCAGAGTGTTCTGCCGGCTGGAAAGCCGAGAAGGATCCGATCATTCTTAACGGGCTAACTTGGCTCGTGGATAAATGGCTCGAGTAAAGGCACCAACTCTGCGGAAAGCTTGCGCCAGGGTGTTTATGTGGTGGTGTCTCTGTAGAGCAAGTTTGGCCCTTTCCTTGAAACCATTGTTTGATAAGTTAAAGATATCGAGACTAGTATTATATAACGCCTTCCCTCTTGCATCTTCCACCTGGTAGACGGCTGGAGGCAATGCTGAGATAAGTCGAGCCGCACACTGGCTCGGATCGCTACACTATAACGACTGACAGGAGTAGAGAGATGAGAGGCAGTAGGCAAACGGGCAGTAGTGAAAACATTAACTTAAGAAATGTGTAAATAGGGAATAGCTGTAGTCCCGAAGAAATCTACTGCTATTAGATCTACGTTAAATCTAGAGCCTGCTTCTAATAGTCTATAGTGTAGCTTTGATAGAGATTAATAAAGATAGGTAATCTATATAAAAATTTTCTGTTAAAGAGTCACCGCGGTGTATCTTTAGATAAAGCGTTGATACCCTAAAATAAAGGTCCTGGTCGGCTATCGTCGGTGGCTCTCGATCACAGTCTGCATGGATAACACGTCCGTGATTGACTACATTGTCACAACAGCGGCAGACTCTTCGTAGGCCTGTTTCCGAGATTTCCAAAAGGTTGGGGACAGACACCCGTATCTAATCTTAGTTAAATGGTCGCCTAGCCATACCAGCATCTTTATTAGTGCTAAGTGCCTCTCCTGTACGGGTTAGGCTGTAGGTAATTCCAAGCAGCATTATATGGGGAAAATGGTGATGATCTGCTCTGAACTACCTTGGATCCACTGTAGGTACTCACCAGATGTCACCACCCAACTTTTCAGTTTCAGCACATACCTTTTTATTTTACGCACCTGCGTGCTGCTGGAAATTCCAAAGCAGACGCACATATTGATGCGGCGAATTTCCACCCCCAAAAGACGCCATGTAAATATGGATGCCCAGAGCGTGGCCGTCCCACCCTCTCTCAGTCAAGGCTTGCCTCGGACGAAGGCTCCCTCCCTCCTTGTTATCCTTTTCTTCTATAGTAATGCTAGGTGGACAAGTGCCAAATTGCTAGGTGGACAGGTGCACGTGACCTTGCGCGATACTTCATCCTACATGACAATCTATATATATATATATAGAAGTATATTTAGGCAACGCGCCGCGGCCGCCATCAACGCCGCCGCATCAACACCGCCGCCGCCGCCATCAACACCATCGCCGCCGCCATCAACACTAAATTTCCCTATAGCGCCGCCAGCGCCGTCACTAAGCTTACTTAAAAATGCCTTTTCGCTTAGGCTAGATAAATAGTTCCTTTATATGTATAGATGCTATTAATTTACTTTAGTGGCGGCGGCGAATGTTAAAGGAGGAGTCTATAGAGGTACATAGAATTAAGTGGGCATGCACGCAGAAAGCCAAGTATCTCACGTCACGTGCACCTGTCCACCTAGCAATATGGCACTGTCTACCTAGCATTACTTAAAAAAAGACCAACCCCAAGTCGATGCAGCTATTTCTTACCGCGATTGTAGACAACAAACGCAAGCAGATACGGAACGCAAAGGAACAATAAAAATCTCCGACTACTACATGAAAAGAATAGTGAGATCTCCAAGCTGATTCGACGGGACACACCTATATCCCATCGCCCTTGAGATGCCGGCAACGGCGCCGATTTGTTAGCTGTCACGTGCCTTCGGTGGGAAGGCCGGCGCTAGCCGACATCGGCTAGCTTATTACGTACTGAGTCACTTGTGTCACTCGTCACTTACAAAAAGAGCTTTTCCAGCTTCACTTCTCACGACTTGCGAAAGCTTTCAACTCATAAAATTACCACCATGGCTACCGTTATTCACCTGAGATCCGAGACGAAGCCCTTTGAGAGGCGCTCTCCCCGTATGCATTCCTGGAAAGCTTCTCGCAAAAGCTCATAGCTGACAAAACTTCATCAAGTGTCCCCTCAGACCGCAAAGGCTCTCATTGATGCCGGCTACGTCTTGCGCGTTGAGGAGTCGACCGACCGTATCTACAAGGATGACGAGTTCAAGGCCGTCGGCGCCGAGATTATCCCTGCTGGCTCATGGGTCAAGGCGCCCCTGGACCACATCATCCTGGGCTTGAAGGAGCTCCCGACAGACGGCTGTATGTAAACGGGATGGATGGGCTGCGCGACCTCTATCACTAACTCTCAACGATCTCTAGCGCCGCTGTCGCACAGCTTTATTCACTTTCACCACTGCTTCAAGAAGCAGGATGGGTGGGCGACTGAGCTCTCCCGCTTCGCCAAGGGCAACGGCATTCTCTACGATCTCGAGTTCCTCGTCAACGAAAAGGGCCAGCGCGTAGCCGCGTTTGGCTGGAGCGCTGGCTACGCCGGCACGGCCCTGGCGCTGCTCTCCTGGTCGCACCAGATGCTGCACCCGGGCGTGCCGCAGGAAGCCGTCCCCGCCTTTGACTCGGCCGAGGAGCTAATGACCCGTGTGCGCTCGGCCCTTGCCGACGCGCTGCCGCTCAACAACGGCGAGTACCCGCGGTTGATGATTATCGGCGCTCTGGGCCGCTGCGGCAACGGCGCTGCCGCGGCCTGCGAGGCCGCCGGCGTCCCCGCCGCGTCGCTCATCAAGTGGGATCTGCCCGAGACGGCCAAGGGCGGGCCCTTTGACGAAATCACCGACGCCGACATTCTCGTCAACTGCGTCTACCTGGGCGCCCACCGCGTGCCGCCCTTTACCACTCTTGAGAAGCTGTCCAAGCCTGACCGTCGTCTGCGCGTCATCTGCGACGTCAGCTGCGACCCCAACAGCGAGAACAACCCGATCCCCGTCTACTCGGGCTACAGCTCCTTTGACAGCCCCACGGTCGCGCCGTCGGGCTCGCTGGACGGACCCGAACTGCGCATCATTGCGATTGACCACCTGCCGACCATGATTGCGCGCGAGGCTAGTGACGAGTACGCGGGCCTGCTCCTCCCCAGCCTTCTCGAGCTCAAGGATCGCAAGACTGCTGGCGTGTGGACCCGTGCGGAAAAGACGTTCCGAGACCGCGTCGCAGAACTGCCTTAGCTGGGGGTCGGACGGGCAATTAACGTCTTGATGAATATTTTTGATAGTGTAGTGATTCCCGAAAAATTGGTTGATGGATATATAAAACAGCATTGTGTTGTTCTTCTCCTTGCCCGCATTCTGTGCTGTCTAGCCGCCGATGCTTGCAATCCCTCTCTTGACTTGCACGTTCACTCCAGCAACGCACTGAGTCCTGACCATGGAGAGCTCTGCGTAGCGACCTGCAACCAGCAGCAGACTGTATTCACTCCCGATAGCTATCTATGCATTCATGTTAGAGGTATTCCGAAATCACACCCAGATTGATTAGCCCATCTCCCCAAGCCTGTACCCTATTAGCATCATGTTCTCAATGTACGATACGGGCCTGCAGACTCACAAAGTGTCCGTAAAAGCCAGTAATGGTTGTGCCGCTGGCAACATCAACATTCTTCATCCGAAATCCATCTTTTTTCTTGCCCAGGCTTGTTGTTCTATCAAAATTTGTACTCATCTGCTCAAACAGTCAGCATTTGCTTTCTCGCTTCTGGTATCGCAATGGGTGTGCGCAAGGTCTCACCGTCAAATACTGAATAATGCCATGACGAAGGTGTTCCGGATAGTCCGGATTCTCGTAAACGGCAAGGCCGACAGAAATCGAGGTAATTCGTTCGCCTGCAGCCCCGTCGATGGAGAAGAGCGAAGCTCCCTCCATTTTTGACGGTCCACAGCGACCAAAGCTCTCAGAGGCTGCATTGCCAGTCTCGGGAACGTCACAATCGTACACGAATTGCAGGCCGCTCAGAGAGGCGTTGTCGAATTTTATCATTACACCTTTCACGTGAGGCAAGTTCTTGCCTCGTTGTCCGCCGAATTTGATCCAAGAGATTGGCTGGTATGTGGTAGACACGGGGCGGAGGCCAGTGAAGGAGCCGTCATTGAGCACTAGGTCCTCGGGTGGCACTTTGGGATACCAGACTGCTGTATGACGAAGGTTCGTATCTGCCGGCTCACAACTTGTTGTGCTGTCGGTTTTGTCGCAAAATACTGACAGAGCAGTGATTTTGTAGCCCTGTGATGTTAGGTCAGACCGCGGGGAGGTCATTCTAATTTTGAGCAAGATTTACTGACATCACAGGTCACCCGCAGGCGGTTCACAGACTTTTTTACTCCAAGTAACTCAGAAATGGGCACACCTTCGGTACGGCCAATCCATGAGCACGCGTCTCGTCGTGAACCGACTATTTGCAGGGCGCGTACCCCGTGCGGTCCCATGGCCACATTAAAGCCATGCAGTGCCGCGACACTGTAACGTACTTCGCCGCTGTCGAATGCAAATCCCGCAAACTGTTCTTGTCCACCAGCCTTGCTGATAATCCGAATGCCGGTAATGTAGTCCCAGATTCCAGTATTCACCATGGCAATGCCAATGATGACAGGTCCCGGAGGAACTTGCATCTCGGTTGTCGTGGTCGAATGCATTGGAGCGCTCGATAGCTCCAAAGTTGCTACCGAGTTTGGCGAGAAGACACTGCTAGGGAGTGAGATCCAACCCTCCAAGCCACCAGTGTCTAGCAGTGTGTCTGAAGTGCTGCTAGCCATTACAGGTGGTCTGATGAGCGGCAGTAGTTGGCGTGCTAATTTCCACACACGTTGGCGATTCATCAGTGGTGGGGATGAGGCATGCGTCGTCGAACTGCGGTAGAGACTTTGAAGAGCGCCGATACTGTGTGCGACTGCTTCGTCCCTCGCCTCAAATATAAAACCCCTTTCGCCATCAGGCTCGAAGCGAGACCGCCAAAAGCCAAGGCTGGAAAGCAGAGATTTAAAGGACCAAGACGATTGTCGAAGGTTCAGCGCATCTTTTGTTTCTAGATGGATTAAAATCATCTCACGCAACTCCCAGGGGAGCCGAGAGAAGCAGTCGCCGCGACCTCGGGGTTCTAAAGGTGCATTCAAGTTTGACGCATCATCTTTGGATGCGTGTGATGCGGGAAACCTCCCATTCGGGGCCAATTTCAAATTTGAGCCGCGAAACGGGTCCTCCAGAAAGCCGAGACGCTCTAATTCCTCATACTCGAGAGCTCTAAATATCTCCTTCCATGGATACCATTCTTCCGTATCCAGCTTCAAGCGACCGCCGTAATCATGACCCCAACTCACGCCGTTGAACCAGAGTGGAATTGGAAGTGACTGGCAGACCTCCACCAGTCTATTCTTCGACAATGCGGTTGCCCCGCCAGCCTTCTGCAAAAGACACCAGCAGGCATCGTGAAGCACGAAACCATGAGAACCATCAACAGCTGGCTGGCCCATGACAGAAATCTCGAGAAGACCTTCCGGGTTTAGTACCGTATCCCATCGAAGATTTGGCTTTACTGGTACGATCCATGATGGATCATCGTGATATTGTGCAACTCCGCTGACAAAAGTATGAGCACCCTTGCGATATACTAGTCGCGTTAGCGTTCATTACAATTTCCACGTGCATCAAACTTACCAGCGCGATATTCACGCAACCAGTCTTCTGAATCTGAGGATGGACTACTTGAGATCCCGATACCGCACAAGACGCAACTGTAACGAACAACCATCAAAAGGGCCAATCTGATACTTGACCGCGTTTCTGCGATCAAGTTTTGTGTGTATTTTTCGTTCAACAAGCGCGTCGGCGGAACCAAAACTCATCAATCTTTGACGGTGTAATCCTGCAACGGCCCACTCACTCTCTTGCCTGGCCCGTGGTTGGCTCGGACGCGTTCCTCGCTATAATTAAGCGCCGCCATGATCTTGAAAATACTACCGATATGCGTTCTATCTTCCTTTATGCATATCGCTGCATACAGCAAGTCATTTTAGCATGGAAGAGCTGAAATACTGGCTGCACTTTGATATAGTCTCCAGCAAAGTCGGAACCATTGGGATTTGGAGGGCGCATGCGCATAGGAAGGATGGGTAGGTATGCATATAACGAAACATGCAGTTTCATCGGAATGACCGGATTACGGACCGCATTAATCGAAGTTTACCCCCTGCTGCGTACGCCGTTGAGATAGTGGTGGGAAAGGCGCTTAACTACTGGTTAGTTAGTGGTCATTTGCGGACAGTGGTTGGTAGTGTGTAGGTCGCCAGCGCACGTACATGGCGCCTGTTTCCCGAATATTTGACGTCTAAAGCCTGTCGCCTGTCGCTGGTAGCGTAAGAATGTCACGAAAACGACCGTTGTAAGGGTCAAAGATCGGGGGATTCCAGTAGATACTTCTTCTTTGATCCTTTGATAGCACCACATGCATGTGTAGTTCTCTCTTCGAGACCTCGATTTGATAACCCCAAGAAAAGAGTAAGAGGACAGCTCTAAAACCAGATTATCGAGCTAGTCCTTATCAGAAGTCTATTCAGAAGTAAAAATAGCGCATATGTAGATATAACTCGTAAAGATTTGCCGACTTCGACCATTCCTAAGGTCGAGCCTTTCCACGCGCGACTGCCAGAGCTAGCGACGCGACAATTCTATTAATACGAGCAGAAAGACACCCCAAATTAAGGAGAGACTTTTTCGGATGGCCCCTCTAAATTTACACTGTCCTGCCTGTACAATGGATTCGACTGAAACGGGGAATGGTGGCTCAGACAGTGACATGCTTAGACTGCCACGAGTCGCTTCACGTGGCGAACCTTTCCCAGTCTGATCCTTGGGAACATGGGTTTTATTGGCACCGATTAAGAAATGTCTTGGACCGGACCGATGGAACAAGTCGCAGGATAAAACAGGCTGAAAGAAGGAATTGGCTCCGGTATAACCAAGACACGACGCGTCGATCAGGAGCTCAATTTAGTTCGCGGTTGCCACCATTGCATCGCACCAGGCTAACCCTTGCCATCAAAAACACGATGGGGAGAAAAAGGGAGGATTTATCGACGATGACGTTTCAGCAGGGGTCTTCGGTATGCAAATTGGGGGCGGTTCAAGGACGCGACGTCGACGGGCGCCTACAGAAACTCGCCGGTCAAGGTAAACAAGGACGCGAAATGGTAGAAGAAAGATGATTGAATAAAAAGTCACGATACTGACAGGGGAGAAAAAAAAGTCTATTTGGTCCAAGGGGCGTGCTTACAGGGGAAACGCGATGCGGTGGAATGGTCTTGGTGCCACGCGCATTCCAGACATGCGGCGCGAGTGCGAGCACACAGTGTCAGGTTTTAGCTGAAGTGGTTGGGATACATGCAGCTAAAATGCAAGGTGTTGGGAAGGCCTCTTTTGAAAGGAAAGATAAAAAAAGGCCTTGGAACCCAACCTCATGATTGTCGAGCGGCAAAAAAACGAGTGGTTGACAATGGTTCGTCTCATCATGCATTGGGCATGGGGGGTTGGCTGGGAACAAGCTTGGGCAAGAAAAAAGGTTTGTGGCTGGGCGTTGAGTGAAAGAGGAAATGCCAGAGCACTAGCCACATGGTAAGCCACAATTACGGATGGACCCGACCACGCTGGTCGAGTGGGGGGACTTTTGAGCTGTGGCTAATGCGATCGTGGAGAGAGCCAAAGAGCAAAGCGCTGTGGCTGGGAACACACAGCTGCAGCCTGCAAGCCGCCAACTGTGGCTGCAAAGTCCCCGCTATGAGGGTAAGGTATGACGACATACCCACGCTACTTGGGTACCTAGGTAGGGCTAGCATCACCCAACACGAGCAACGCTGTGGCGCTAGACTTTTGGCTGGTGGCTGAAAATAGGCATAACTGTCTTCCCATCACGTACACAGTACGGAGTACAGGCTGGACAGAAGAGTACAAAAAGCAAGCGTCTATCGTGGAAAAAAAAAAAAAATCAATCGAAACGTACTCATCACAAGTAAATTCCAAATTCAAAAAGATCAGCAACGCAGAAAAGAAACAAGCCAAGCTTGCTAGACGTCTGGGGATGCGACCGGAAACCATTTGCCATGAAAGCCAAGCCCACCACACCACTACATTTGCGACACCAATCGCAACAAGTGTGGTGGTGGTGCGCTGTGCGTCCAGGTTTTTTTTGCCCTCGTAAATCTCAAAGCGCATTGGGATGGCATGGATGGCTGCTACATGCAGGATCACCGTTTGTCCGTGATGCGGTGAAATGAAGAGTTGCAGTACTCCAACGTAAACACATGTGCGGTGGCTGGTGCAGAAACGGCAGTGCGTTGCGGCCGTGATTGGGGATAATGAAGCGTAGGTCATGGCTGTCTGATAGGGAATCGAAGAAATTTTATTGCATGAGCAGACATGGACAAATGAGCGCTTGAACTCTATCGCATCGTCATAGTTTGGACGAACCCTCTACACATAAAGTGACAGGCGTCGTTTCGCTCAGCCCCTCCATCCCCGATGAGGCTGTTTGAACCTCTCTGCCGTGTGCGCTAGCGCAAGGGGGGGGGGACGCGATTTCTGCCCCTCCTCATCAACCCTCGAAAAGCGATCGTCTTACAATGAGCAAGTACCAAAGGAGAGAAAAAAAAAAGAAAAAGTAGGATGCATGTTCGAGGAAGAAGAAACGGGCGAGTTAATCCGGGGATGCCAATGCCCATGAACACCACCCTCGCACGAATTACTCGATGCCCAGAAGAGATGATTCTCGGGTTACACTCACGTTCTGTACAACAAAGGGTTCCCCAGCCTCGTTACGGCTTCCTGCATACCAATTCAGGTTTTTTAGCAAGCTTTGCCACTGCGAGGTGGGCTGGTCAGCGGTGGAAAACAGGGCACCATTTGCAGCATTGGCCAAAAAATGACAAGACGATGATTCGATGCAGAACGGTCAAAGAAATATCTGCTGCACATAATTACTGCATCGCTATCATTTGCCGGCGAATGTCTCGATCAAAGCTCACCACCACTTGACACGAAAGAGAAATCACACTGTGCTTGCTACATGAGCCGTCAGAGTGAATACGCGATGGTGAGTCGCGTCTGGCATATGAAAGGGGGAAGCAGGGCGCATCAGCCGACTGAGCAGTTGCTTTTTTTTTTTCGCTCTCTTGCCCTTGGATGGCTCTGTTACAATGGACAATGCGACTTTGAGCCAGTCTTTTTGCTTAGTTCTTTACTCGGACTTGCGCCGTTCTATTCTTGGTCGGCAGTGTCACTGCTAATTACTTCTGCGTGTACATCTGTACTGTGCGACCATCGCGGGTACACCGAAAGTGAACGGGCAATGGACTCCCCAAGAACAAAGGGGGGGGGAAATGGGCACTCGGCCGGTGCGCAGTCCATGAAATCAATGCAAGCCACTCTACAGAGTATTTCAGCTCTCGGTTCTGAACTTCTGACTATTCTGCCGATGCTCTTTAATCCCAAACACATATTATCTGTGATGCTATCTTATAGGGAGCCTGGGGCTTAGTATGGGCGCTAATAAGCGTGAAACTACGTCGGCTAATGGAAAGAGGAACGAGGCAAGGTTCATGGCAGTAAGCCCAACTTTCAGACTTTGGCCCACATGATAGAATTCATGCAGAAAATATAGAAACACGATAGAATCGATGGATATTAATCTAACTATTGGATTGCAAGGCCAATAGCATAAAGTTGATGTCGGCACAGCTGGACCTCGGCGCAGCAGTCACTGACCAAAGACGACCTGGGCCTTGGCGGTTTGCTAGCGTCAGGGATCTCATTACAGGTCGGCGCAGGATGCCGTTGGGTGGCGCTGGAGCTAAAGTGGTCAGGAGGACGGTTTTTCACTAGCACGACCATGCTGCACAGTGTTGAAAGATGGCGAGCCAAGTGGCCATTTCCTCGTACACGATACCTACCCCTACCCAACCAACCGACTACCAATTCCATGGCGAGTGCTATTCACAAAAACGCGATAACTGACAGCGTTTGGGATACGCTGATTGGCCGCCTGCTGGGCGTCGGACAAGGTCGGCATGTCTCCAATCAGAGCTGCGCATCGCTGAGGCGAGGGGGGCGCTGATCACATCGCTGGCTCTCCTTGGACACACGCTGTGCCCCTCTTGATTGGCGAGCCTCGGACTGAACTAGTGGCCCTGTGAAGGACCCCCCTGAGGTGTCAGGCGGCGGGAAACGGTGTCGAGAGGTGTCGAGAGGAGACCATGATTGGCGAGGATGCACAGCGGGGGGGGGGGGGGGCTAGAGAAACAAGTGCCAAAGCGAGGAAGAGGCCGACCAGAGGTTCTTGAGGCCGAGTCAGGGGTTAGAAACTCGATAATGGGTTGCGATTGGTAAAAGAGCTGTAGAGACGAGTGACTGTAGCGGAAACAATACGTCTCAATCAAGAAACCGATGAGACCTTGGCGATGAAAGACATTGAACACGGCGAGTCACTGCAAGGGCACCTGCGAACCCAAAAATGATGAACAGGGCGACTTCTCGGCTATGAAGAAGAAGAGCGGTAAAGGGCTCGCAGAGTCATGATGGTCGAGGATGAGTGGGTTTAATGGCACGCTGCAATGCATCATGCTACTCCATTTTCGGTGGCGCGCTGCCAGCTTTTTGCTGGGCATCATTCTTGTCTGCATGATTTGATGGCAAGGAAACATTTGTTTTTGGTTAATTACTTGCTCTTTTTATCCATCTTTTTCAGGTGAAGCGATTCTCCAAGGTCGGGGTCGGGGGTTGCAAGGATGGGTACATGCATCAAGCCCTCTGCATTTATGTACCCTTTTGTCTTTGTGATAAGCGGTGCCGAGGAAGAAAGAAAAGGGTTTGTAAAAAGAAGAAAAGGACACTGTTGACGTGCAGAACCCTGTGGGATCGTGATAGGATCAAAAAGAAAGCAGAATCTCATCACTTGACTCTTTCTGGGGCAAAAGAAGAAAAAAAAAAGCGAACAAGGTGCAAACTGCAACGGAGATTATTTCTGGCGGGGCGAGAAAGGAAAAAGAAAAAGCACGTTTTCAATGCCACAGGTCGCGTTTGGGATGAATTTTTATCTCGTCTTTTGTTCCTTGCTCTCTGTGCAGCCACAGCAGCGCCACCCATCACACGATCCGTACGGTACTGATAAGTTTTAAAAGTTTGGGGCCAGGGCCGTTTTTGAAACAGCAACAGGAGGAAGAAATCAAGGAACAAAAGGGCGACCACCGGGATTGATGGGATGCAGCTGATGATGAAGCAAGTCTGCGACGGGTGTAAAAAGTTTACGAGGTGCAGCTGTGACAGAGTCTGCGACGATGAGCAAGATGTGGAATGGACTGCTGGGTGAATTGGGTATCGGGCATGGCTATCGGGAATGGGTGGATGGCCGCTGTTTGGTGATGATGAGCCCCCTCTAAATAATCCGTACGTTCCGTAGTAATCCACAGAGAGAGGAGCTGCCAAGGGAAGCTTGACACTTTGCCTGTCGCTGGACTGGGCAGCAATTTACTGTCGTTTTTCCGATCATTTTATTCTTTTTATTTTATTGCATTCATTTATTCAAAATCACCCCCACCATAAAAACTCCCTACCTATGGAGCAGTTTATTAGTCTGCAGCTCGTAGGAGCCAGGGCCAGGGCCAGGACCAGGGGGCCCTCCCCGACTGGCACACAATCAGCCCCGCAAGTACACAGTGCTCTCTCGCCGCATCTCGCACGGTCCTTGCACCACCAAACGCACATACCAAAGCGGTGGAACTTGCACATCTACCGAATTGATATACAGCCCACCCTCCCGGCTGGTCACACCTACCCCCAGCCCTCGACCTTTGCTCTGGTATTCTTCTTTTTTTATCTTGGCCATTCTTAACCACTTGCATTCCTTGCAAGCGCCTCTACTTTACTTATTGTAATCTTCTTCACTACTTGGCTGGACCTTTCTTTGGCGTCTGCCTTGTTCTCGATTCTACACGTCGACATTCCTTTCCTTCTTTAGTCGTTCAATTACACCCCCCTCCCCCTTGAATCGCTCCTACCGTTCAACACGACAATTCGACCTGGACCACTCGAAAGTCAGCTCACTGCCATTCCAAAAGTCGTTGCGGAGCCATAAACATAGCACGGCATCCTATCGTTTTACTCCATTTACTTCGCGTCTCGCCAGCTTTGGCAGCCGTTTACACACGGATGTACCTGCATCACCAACCGGTGTACTAGGACCCGTTGCACGAGAAACCGTGTCTGGCCTCTCACCTTTCTCTACACCACACCATAATTAGACAAAGACTAGCCGCTCTTCTCCGCCCCGCGGCTTCAACATCAACATGCCTCTCGTCGAGCCGCCACACCCTGCCACCCTCCCCGCCGCCTCCATTCCAGACCACGACACCGCGACTGAGCTCCAGTCGACTTATAACTCGCCCTCTTGCAGCTCGCCTCGTCCACGCTCGCTCTCCCTGTCGGTTGAACAAACAGCCACCACCACAGCCGCCGCCGCCAGCAGTCCTGCTCTCGACGACATCTCCGAGGATATGCTGTCAATACACTCCACCAAGAGCGAGCCCTTTGCGTCTGCCGGCCTTGAGGCTCCGGCTCTCCCCCAAAAGAGCGCTTTACGAGCCTCGCGACTCCTCGCTACGCTGCCGCAAAAGCTCCCCGAAGACCGTACCGTCCTCACACACGCAGCGCCTCACCTGGTATACCTGTCGTCAGAGGAAGACGGATCGTCCTCGGCCGACGACCTCTCGGACCTCGACTCGTTTGACTCAGACAGCGAAGAGTCGCTCGACGGCCGCGTGACACACGGCGAGTTTGCTCGCGTAGTCTCCGTCATCTTCTCTGGCAAACCTTCGGTCATCAACCTCACCGGCCGCAGCACCTCGCTCACCTCACTCCGCCCCCGCCCCTCGAACGATGCCGCCCTACGCCCTACCTCGACAGTGCCCTCTCTGGGTCGCATGCGCTCCAGCTCCTCTTCCACATCCTCTGCCACCTCTAGCCTTGACCACCCGCCTCGCTCCAGCAGCATAATCACTAGTATAGACAAGCGCCGCCCCAAATTCCTCCACGTCGACCCGTTTGCGGCTGGCAAGTCTGACAGGGACGACACTGAAAGCCTGAAGACGCCCAAGACACCAACCGCCATGTTTTCCCGCGCTTTTAACAGCCTGGTCAAGAAGCGCAGCCGCCCTACCCTGAGCAGTGCCCCCCGCGAAAACGAGCTTGTCCACATGGAGCAGGTTGGCGAGGAGTCAACAGAAGAGCAGGTGGAGGACGAGTCTGCATCGCCCAAGTCGGGCGGGCCCAGCAAGTACCATAATATCATGACGACGGCCAAGAAGACTTCTCAGCAGGTCGCGCCCGCACCTACCACGCCTACATCACCAAACAGCGCCAAGAATGGCCTCCGCAGCTTTTCGCTAGGCCGACGAATGAGCATCCGCGTATAAGCGATTATCATGCTGTGGGATGGTGCTGTCGCCGAGATCATCTCATTAATCAAGGCAGTCGTCAGCATGGCGCTGGCTACTATTTCTTTACACTCATTCACTCTATTACACCTGTTGTTTGGCGCATAAGGGCACACAGGACAGCACAGCGCGGGGAACACGGAAATCAAGCGCAAGGAATTATGCAAGGCTTCGGACTCGGACCATGTAGTTTGGGAGGCGTTTTCATTATTGATGTTTTATTTGTTTAACAAGAATGACTAGCAGGAAACGGTACCTCTGAGGAGGCCAGGCGTTTTGTTGAGGTGACCCGCTTTGGGGCCTATGAATCGATAGATTTGAATTGACTCGCGACTGCGACTTTACCTTGACCTGCTTCTGAATTGCTGCAGTGTTGTTTGACGTGCACTTTTGGTTTGAATTACTCCGAGCACGACAAATGAATGGATTACTGAATTGTTCTTCTGTCCCCTTGCACAGTATCCGTAAAGGCTCCGTGATAGGCGAGGGAAGCTGAAAAAAGGGCCCGATGACGTCTGCGGAGCCTCCATTTTTACGGCGCACTGACCGCATGACCAGCTGCGTATGCATGGGTTCCTATTTACCGCCGACAGCGCAGTGAGAGCCTCACTGCCGAGGGCAGAGAGGGTTGAATAAACGTCGCGAGTAATACAGTGTTTTACATTAATAAGAAACATGTGTTTCCTAGATCTTGGGTTAATTTAGGAGACCCTGTCTCGGCCAAGTGTTACTATTCGTAGTTAGTATACGCCGTGGTGGGGGGGTTCGTCTGCTATATAGTCAAAGGGATAACGGTCGCTATTAATTGAAGTAGAAATGAACCATGACTAGTGAGTGAATGGTAGAGTCAGAGGAATGGATTGAATAAAGTATATCCGTAAAGAGAAGAGGACCCTGGAGGCTGGAGTACATGTGCAAGGATGCAACCCCTCGACGCACAAGTACAGATTGGGCAGCACACACAGTGTGCGCAGATTCTGCTGAGCATCCTTTGACGATGAATTTTTTTTTATTCTTGACTTGTCCAAACTCAATGACGGCGTCTTGGCAAGCGGTGTCGCCGTTGGAAGGGACGACGACCTAGGGCACAAAGTTCGTATTTCTTTTTTTCTTCTTTTATGCAAGGCGGCTCATGCGGCCCAGCGCCGTCCGTGTATGCAAGCCTTGGCGGGGTACACCTTAGCAAGTGCGCGTGGTTGTTCGTAACGGGCGCCAATAAAACCCATGACGGTTTACAGTCTTTAAATTCTGCTTATTTCTCCCTTCTTTTGTGCAGAGTTTGTCAAGTCAAAAGTAATATTAGCAAATATGCTCTTTTTCGCTGTGAATTGTTTGATGTGATTTTTTTTTCCTTCTTGTTTTCCCTGTTTCCGAGACAGTGCTGCATCGGCTAGTGAGAAGAAACCCCCACTGTATTCAGGAACAAGAGATAAAAAAGTATAAGAAAAAAAAGTAAAAAAAAGGCTATTCTTGTACCATGACACGTGGAAGGATATTTTGGGAAAGTCGCAATACGGGTGAGATGGGAAAGTGAGAGAAGATGGAGCGAGACAGAAAAAATAGAGAGAAGAAGGAAGGAAGGAAGAAATGAAAACGGAATTTGTGATGCTCGTCTCAACTCAACCTGTCCGTAGTAGGTACTCTTCTGCCGAAACAATACTACAACACTAAAAATGAAGAGAGGGTAAGTGCAAGGACACACAGACAAAAAAAAGAGCAGCGATGAGGTCATTCAGCTGTCGTCTTGTTCTTTGCGACTCAGCTTTTTGCTTGCTGTCAAATCCCCCACGTGCCTGGCAGCGTCAAAGCGAAGCGGTCTGTGTCTTTTGTGGTGAATGAGCGGTTGGTTGGCCGATAAACACCACCACCACTACCACCGCAAATTGTTGTCAAAACGCACACAACACTGTGTACATGGACAACAAAAAGGTCTTTCATCTTTAAACTTTTTATTTTCGTTCTTCCCCAACGTCATTATTCTTTGACCTCTTTTGTTTGGTTTTTTTCCTTCTTCTTCTTGTCTTTCTTGCGTGCTTCCTTGCTCCCTGTCTGCTCTGCATGAATGCGTTTTTACCAACGTACAACAGGAGATGGGCTCTTTTACTCCAGCGATTTGGGTGATGTGAGATGTGTAAGTGTTTGGCTTGTGACTGGGTGTGTTGAATAGTTGAGAAAGCGATTGGAAAATGAGGTCATCTAGTCATCTGGTCATCCGGGAGTCATGTTCTGCATACGGAGACCGAGTAGGCAAAATAAGCAGGCACAAGTGGACCTCGAGACGGCGGCACGGCTGGCGATGTGGCGGTTGTTGGCGCCGTGGTTGGGTGACTTTTCTATTTGCTCTTTGTTGTCTTGCTTTGCTTGTATTGTACGCAATGCTTGGCTGGTTCTCACCTCTTGGCTCGTGGGTCCTCCGTCCCAGTATCCGTACTGGCTGTCCTTTCACCTTGCTCACTATCCTGCCTTGTCCCTGCACATACTGTGCATGGGTATCTAAAATCGAAAGAGGAATGAACCAGTCATTTATTTTTTCTGGAAAGAGTATCAGGTTAGTTCCTCAACACCTTGGCAAAAGCTGATGGATATCGAGCGCTTTTTGAACCTCTGCTGTACGCTTTGAGAGACTGCTCAATCACTTGTGCTACAGTGTACTCGGTACATGATGTGTTTTGGGAATACCAGATCTAGTCAACGCTTGGCGATACTTTTTTTTTTCGATTGACTCTTTTCCATGTTTCTTGCATCTTCTACCCGTATTTGGGAAAACAATGTGTTCTACGCCTGTGCCTCGAGCCGTCGACACGCAGCCAAAGCGGCCATTTAATCTCAAATTTTACTCCCATGTCCACAGCGGAGAGCACAGACTCAGTTCATGATGCCAATTTCTAGTACGAACATGTATCCGTAAATGCTTTATTATAGCCGGGACAGGCACCCCCGGTTCGCTGAACCCAAAATGGGCATTATTATGGGTAAGGGCGAAATTACTGAACCAGATGGGCTTTTAAAATGCCGCTAAACTGATCATGGGATTATTCAGCCCTCTCATTGTCCTGGGCAGGGCATGATGTGCATGGGAAGATAACGTCCGGTCAGGGGTAAAGTAAATTGAGGGCACCAAACGAGGTCTTCTTCCCGGCTCCGGGGGCCGTGCGGCGGGTGGTTACCATGGGCAGCCGTCACGTTCCCCTTCTTCCCTTGGTCGGTAGGCACAGTGTGCGTGTGGCGCTGGGGGAGATCTGGTACAGACCAGGGCAAATGTGCAATTTCCAGAACCCAGGCATCGTTGGTAACGTGGCTCTCGAACCCTTGGTTGCTGGTTTTGAAATCGGCGACTTTTGGCGAATGACCCCCCCCCCCCCCCGGACATTTGGAGAGATGAAAAAGGAGTGCTGCGCATGTACGGTGATAAACGCCATGAAACTAGCCGTGAAAAGGCGGTATTCTATTTTTCGAACAAATTGCTTTTTTTTTTAATGATGGAAATGCTTTCTTTTTCGATGATGGAGGATTTGCTTTCTTTTTTTCCCCGGCTTCTTCCTCTTTTCGAGAGCTTGCGGGATCTGGCTACAGATTGCAGTGCGGGGCGCGCCAGACGCCACAGGGCACCACCTGCGGCTTGCAGTGTATATGGGAGGCCGTATGACATACTGGTAGCTGAACGAAGTACGGATTACTCCGGCACGGAGATACAGATTTCCTACGACAGAATATAAAGGAACAGAAACTCATGGCCGATGCGGTGTCAATGCTGCAGGTATCCGGCGCACGGCCGATGGGCTGCCGCCGGTTGTCGAGTGTCATGTACCGGGCTTGTTCGCGGGCACTGTGCCGGTACAATCGCAAGTCTGCGTCGGTCAACGAATCCGATGCTGTCCGAGAGACGAGATTGTGCATGAAACTCACCTCTTTAGTTAGGAGAGTAGAAAGAAAAACTCTTCGCCATGTAATTAGAACAGCCGTGCAAGTAGACTGTTGGTGACGGGATGAGGTGGGGATTCAAACCATGTTTCATGTCTGACACTGGGCATGTTTGCACGATATGGGATCAAACATGGTGCGAAATCGATGACGATAATGACTTTTCGTTGGTAATTTTGCGTATTTGATGAGATTGTAAATTATGCAAAACGTGTTAGTAGAGTAGGGCATTGAAACAATGTTTCTCATGCTCAGATAGTCGATCTGACGTGAACACCCAGTTTTGATAAGAGAGGCGAGTTTTGATGTAGAATGCGGTTCTCGGATGCACTTGGCTGTATCGGGAAGCATTTTTGACATTGTAAAGATGGAAGGGCAAATACACGCAGGAAAGATGACTTGAGCGAAGCGTGCTTCAGTTCCATGATCCCAAGCGCAACTATCCGCTCGCGGGCAATACATTGCATCGTGGCAAAGACAAGTACCATCCCTTTCAAGTTTACATATAGTACTTGGACTTGCTCAATCGGCAGTCTGGTTATCATCGGTCGTGTGGCAAGTTTGTGACTTATGATGATGAGTAACCTATGTCCTCTTTCGAGCCCTGGTCAAATGTTGACAAGCTTGGGCGGCATCGAAGTTCAAAAACTAAATGACATGTTAGAGGAGGAGTATCTGGCTATTTCTTGCAATTGAACAATGCATCAGTGTGCCTCGGAATGGTTTGATGTAAGAAAGGCATGATTTACACCTCTCTCATCTCAGCCGTCTGGAGCGGTCGAGAGAGGTCACGACCTGAGCCGGTCCGTATAAAAAGACATGTGTTATTTGCAATGTCAGTTCTCATGCAGAAATATTTTTGCTTCCTGAGTCCTCTTTGGTCTTTCGGGGTAATGTGGTTGGTGTGTGAGCCCAGCAACTCATGAGAGCTGTGCAGCACTACTGCACTTGCCCTTACTCACTTGAACACAAGGGAAAAGAATGCCGACGCCAAAGACGGAAGAGTGAGAGAGATTTTTGTACCGTCAATGGTACTGTTCGTCAAGAAGAAGAAAAATTTACACAGCATGGGCGCCGAGAGCAAAGTCGAGTGAGGCAAATCTCCAACGCCGGGAGCCCGGGGCTTTGGCGGAGAAACTGCGCTAGCCGCTCTCTCCACCGGCTCCGGTGATCGGCCGTTTTGCGGAGAAGCAGCCAACAAGAGCATGAAACTTACCCCAGCGTAGCCCGGGGAAAAGAATGCCGGTTTGTGGATAAGAACTGGTTTAAGAGAAGGATTTCTAGCGGTGAATGTCGAGAAATATGAGCTGTCTGACTAATGGCAGCAGAGGGCTGGCTGGGCCATGTTGCAACGGAATGGCCTGATGGAGTCGAATGAAGCTAAATGACGCCAAAGCCATAATTTGGCCGAGTCAATGGGGTTGAGAGGCGGGAATGGTAGACGCCACCGAACGGTCTGCGGGATGTAGCTGACTGAATGACTGACGAGTAATGATTATGTATGCTAGAGGAGAAATGAAAGCAACGAGAACAGGAGTCGCAGGTATCAGGATAAGTAAGTGATTAAATAGATATACAGAGTAGCTCGGGACTCCGTTTGTGTATTCCCCAGAGTAAGCACCAAGGTCCAGTTGAAAATGGCAGATGGTTGGTTGCAGCGAGCTGCAAAACGCCAGATACCCCAGACCCATAATAAAGGGTCCCGCTAGAAGTGGCTGCTTCAGGCCATCATTGGCTGTAATCGGGGTACTTGAGCGTCATTGTGGTTCGTTGGGTCGTCTGGTGAGAGCCACTAGTCACAAGGCCACTAAAAAGACCACTACCACTGAGTAAAAGGCCACTACGAAAAAGGCTACTACCGCTGGACAGTGGCAAGGTAAATTATAAGCTCGGGTCGTGCCTTGCAATTGGTCAAGCTCCATTGTACAACCAGGGACCTTGCTAGAGATTTCCAGCCTCCATCCCCATTCTCGTCAGCTGCCTCACCCCAGCCTCGACGCCCTCTCCTCTCCATCTGCGCAGTCTTGTCGTCTGCCTTTTTCTTATTTCCTCTTCCATCAGACGATATTTTGCTGTTGTCCATCTACAGGTCGCCCACCTACCAATTGCTCTCGCGTCACACCCGCGACAGTCGTCCGCCTCCGCACAGAGCTCCTCCACTCGAACAAAGACTTTACTCTTGGCTTGTGTCCCCTCACCTCGACCCGACTACAAAACCCGCCGGCCCAATCAAAGACGATACACCGTCGCTGCATTTTCACTCTTCCAACTTCAGGCCAAGGGCTTAGCTCGACATAACCATTCCTCCCAGAGCTTTGTCGGCTGCTCCCATCCGTCACCATGGCCTCCAACGGTGATAAACCAACCCGTGACGTCAAGAACCACCTCCTCTTTGAGGTCGCCACCGAGGTTGCTCACAGAGGTAATCGCCGCTTCCTGCCACCCACGCCAATCGCCCTGCTAATATAACCAGTTGGCGGCATCTACTCCGTCATCAAGTCCAAGGCGCCCGTCACCACCGCCGAATATGGCGACCGTTACACCCTCATCGGCCCCCTTAACCACCAATCCGTAAGAACTGGCCTCCCAGCCCCTTGGCGCATGCGTACTGACAGTTTCTCAGGCCGCTGTCGAGGTCGAAGAGATGGAGCCCAACACTCCCGAGCTGGCCGATACTCTGCAGGCCATGAAGGACCGCGGCATTGGCTACATGTACGGCCGCTGGCTCATCGAGGGTGCCCCTCGCGTCTTGCTGTTCGATACCAAGACCGCCTATGGCTACTTAAACGACTGGAAGGGCGACCTCTGGAACGTGGCCAGCATCCCCTCGCCCCCAGGTGACGACGAGACGAACGAGGCCATCGTCTTTGGCTATCTCGTCGCCTGGTTCCTTGGAGAGGTATGCTACTGCACTCTTGCCCTTGTCCACACCTCAACTAACATGTCCAGTTTGTCTGCCATGAGAAATCAAAGGCCGTCATTGCCCACTTCCACGAGTGGCTGGCTGGTGTCGCCCTACCCCTCACCAAGAAGCGCCGCATTGATGTCACCACAATCTTCACCACCCACGCGACCCTCCTCGGTCGATATCTCTGCGCCGGCTCTGTAGACTTTTACAATAACCTGCAAAATTTTGACGTCGACGCCGAGGCCGGCAAGCGCGGCATCTACCACCGCTACTGCATCGAACGCGCCGCCACCCACTCCTGCGACGTCTTCACCACTGTCTCCCACATCACCGCCTTTGAGTCGGAGCACCTGCTCAAGCGCAAGCCCGACGGTGTCCTCCCCAACGGTCTCAATGTCACAAAGTTCTCCGCCGTCCACGAGTTCCAGAACCTGCATCAAGTCTACAAGGAAAAGATTCACGACTTTGTCCGCGGGCACTTTTACGGCCACTACGACTTTGAGCCCGACAACACCATCTACATCTTCACTGCCGGCCGCTACGAGTTTCGCAACAAGGGCGTCGACATGTTCATTGAGTCGCTCGCCCGCCTCAACCACCGTCTCAAGTCTTCCGGCAGCAAAATCACCGTCGTTGCCTTCATCATCATGCCCGCCAAGACCACCTCGCTCACCGTTGAAGCCCTCAAGGGACAGGCCGTTTTGAAATCTCTGCGCGACACCACCCACGTTATCGAGCAGAGCATCGGCCGCCGCATATTCGAGCGCTCTCTCAAGTGGCACGAGGGTGACCCCATGCCCGACGAAAAGGAGCTCATCTCCAGCCAGGACCGCGTCCTCCTCCGCCGCCGCCTGTTCGCCATGAAGAGGCACGGCCTTCCCCCGATTGTCACCCACAACATGGTCAACGATCACGAAGACCCCGTCCTCAACCAAATTCGCCGCGTCGAGCTCTTCAACCACCCCACCGATCGCGTCAAGGTCGTCTTCCACCCCGAGTTTCTCAACTCGGCCAACCCCGTCCTGCCCCTCGACTACGACGACTTTGTTCGCGGCTGCCACCTTGGCGTCTTTGCGTCCTACTACGAGCCCTGGGGCTACACCCCCGCCGAGTGCACAGTCATGGGTGTCCCTAGCATTACCACCAACCTCTCCGGCTTTGGCTGCTACATGGAGGAGCTCATTGAGAACTCGAGCGACTATGGCATCTACATTGTCGACCGCCGCACCAAGGGCGTCGATGATTCCGTCAACGAGCTCACCGGCCACATGTTTGACTTCTGCGGCAAGTCGCGCCGCCAGCGCATCAACCAGCGCAACCGCACTGAGCGCCTCTCAGACCTACTCGACTGGAAGCGCATGGGCATGGAGTACGTCAAGGCCCGCCAGCTCGCCCTGCGCCGCGCCTACCCGGAATCGTTTAGTCCCGAGGACGACGCCGACGAGGACTATATCCCCGGCGTCGAGCAGAAGATTTCGCGCCCATTTTCCGTGCCCGGATCCCCCAGGGACCGCACCGGCATGATGACACCCGGCGACTTTGCGAGCCTGCAAGAAGGTCGCGAGGGATTAAACACCGAGGACTATGTCTCCTGGAAGCTTCCGTACGTGTATTCGACGTGAGATGAAGAAATCAATGTGATTATATACTAACTGATGGACATAGCGCCGAGGAGGACCCCGACGAGTATCCCTTCCCGCTCACCCTCCGCACCAAGCAGCCAACCGTCACCGATACCCTTAGCCCTGCGGCTTCTACCCCCGTTCAGGGCGACAACTAGTGGCGTTGAGAAATGAATGATGCAAAACGTCGGGATATGCATGGAGTGAGAGGGGGCTGACTTTTTTCCGTGGGTAAGAGTGGGCATCCAAAGGGGGTCGGTATATGTCTTGTATCAAGGTTCTTTCTTTTGTTTGCATATTTCTACTATTATTTGCATACTGCTATCATTATTCAATTAAGCGACATTGCATCTTTGCGACAAAGTTGTTTTGTGATGAGGTCTCGTGGGCAATGTACAGTACAACGAATGGTCTGCGGAGAGAACGAAGCATTGTCATGCCCAGTGGTATATTAATGGAAAGATTCCCCAAAGGTCCTTGAAGGAAAATAAATACAGTTGAGAATGATGACGTATGAAAACAATAAAACATGACACGCCTTTCCGCCCCTCTCTCTACAGCGCATAATTCTCCGTATGCAGGAAAATCTCCTCGAGCTCGTCGTCGCCCCAAATCTCCGCCTGCAGCTGCGCCACCGTATTCGCCACGCCGACGCGCATGGCCGGCGGGCCGCAGACAAACACGGCCGTCCGCCGTCCGAGGATGCCGCGGCCGTCAGTGCCGCCCGTGGCCCACTGCCGCAGCATGTAGCCGAGCTCGGGGCGGCCGTACTCGAGGGACCAGCCGCCGTCGATTTCGTGCGGCACGGGAAAGGCCGATCGCATGAGGTTCTTCTGGAACTCGGTCGGCGTAGCGGGGAAGCCAAAGTCAAAGCCCGAGGGGGGCCCGAATGTCGAGGTCGGCCGGGGACGGGGCTCGGTGGAGGAGGGTAGGTTGGTGGTGCGTAGGTGCGCGAGTTCCGGGGGAGTAGGCGCCGCGGGGTGCTCGGCGTCGGCGTGGAGTGTGCCGGGGGCGTAGTTGAAGTGCGGTGGGTTCTCGCGTTGCAGAGGGGGAAAGTGGAATTCAGTATCCGTGCCGGGCTCGTCCTTGTCGGGCTTCTTCTCAATGGGGAAGCCGTTGGCGTTGAGCGGCCGCTGCGTCTCGTCTTGATGCTGCTGCTGCTGCTGCATGGGCGGCGGCGCGTGGTGATGGGGCGCATGCGGCTGGATGTATTTCTGCGGCGGGAGCGCCGTGATCTTGTCCTCGTTTTCGGCGCGCAGCTCCCTCTCGCGCTCGGGGTCACCCTTGGCTTCGTCCAAGATTAGGGCTGAGTTGCGCTTCGATGCGACGCCGGCGACAAAGTCGTCGAGCTTATTGTGTAGGAGATGGGATAGCTGGCGCTTGTGCTGCGCCGCCGCGCCGCCGCCGTTGATGGGCGCCGTCATCTGCTGCTGCGCGCCGGCCAGGTTGTGGCGGTCGCGCACCGCCGATGTGACAAAGAACTTGCACGTCACGCTTTCGGGCGGCGCCGATTCGCGGCACAGACTCAGCTCGTCGCGGAACCACTGCATCGAGTCCATCTTCTTCATGGCCCATACCACGACGACCTTGCGCGTAATGGCCTTGCCGTCGCGCATACGCTTGATGAGGTTGAGCAGCTGCGACATGAGGGACGTGATACCGCTGCCGCCGGCAATCAGAATGCAGGTATCAAATGCGGCGAGATCGCGCCGCATGCCGCCGTAGGGTCCGTCCAAGAAGGCGCGGTAGGTATGGAAAGGACCGTTTTGCATCGCCGTGTCAAGGAGCTTTTTCGTGAAGCCGCCGTAGGGGCGAAAGACGACAACGCAGTCTCTGTAGTCTTCGCCATACGCGGAGGGAAAATCCTCGCTGCAGAGGGATGCGATTGTAAAGGGATGGTTCTCAAAGACAGAGATAGCAGGCATGCGTAGATATACGTACTGGCCGGGTCGCCAACGCATCCGTGTGGGTATCGTGACTTTGATGCAGTTCTCAGCCATGAGCGTAACAGCAGCTTCATCGCCAACCATAAAAGACAGCTGCCAGGGCCGCACCCAGTTGAGGCGAAGGAAGCGCATGATGTAGCAGACGAACCAGATGGCAAGGCTGGCATACAGGTAGTTCCAGGACATGAGGAAGTTTTTTGTATGCCAGAAGAGCAAAGCAGTATAGACGACGCCGGCGGGAATGTGTAACAGGACAAATGTCTCGTAGGCAATTCTGCGGATCCAGGGTAGCGATGCCACGCAAAGCCAGATGAGAGGAACAATGCAAGCGATACCAGTACCGTAAATGGTGCCAGTGCCATCGGGGAAGAGCTTGGAGAAGACTTTCATGCCATCATCTTTCCAGACGGGCTGAATGTAGAATGGGATCATGTGAACGAGAGCCAGGAACAGGCAGAGGTAGCTGAGCCACCTGTGCATGACGTTGAGCCTCTCTGGACCGATGCCAATGACAAGAGTCAGTAGATTGGCTTTCATGCTGGTAGCAATGATCCACGGCGTCAGGGCCACGGAGATCATGCCAGCTCTGATGGCGAGCGGCGGAGATCCGAATCGGATGCTCTGCCAGTACAGAGGTTGCTGGAGAAAACAGTAGAGCGTTACAAAAACAACGGATATGAAAGAACATGCCAGGACAGCGAGAGATGAAAATGTAAAGCGATATTTAAAAATGACAATATCGGGGATGGGCCTGTAGAAAACCCATCGAAACAGAGCCAACGTGTCATTGACGATGCCTACCGACGAAAAGTGCGCTTTGGGTCGAAATTGGTTGTCGCCGATATGGGGGCCTTCTGGGAGAAATTGCGCGCTCTGGCCGGTTCGAAGCGCCGAGAGATACGTGTCCGAGTCGACATTGTATGTTGTCTTATAATGGTTTTCCAACTCTTGTTTATAGATGGCCTGCCGAATTTTGTCTTGCCAAAAGTGCCAAACGCGCACGACAACGACGGCTGAGACGAGGGCGAGGGCGAAATAGGTCCATCCAAGACCATATTTCCCAGATTTTGACCAAGGATCGACAACATTGGCCTGTACGAGCCCTGGAGGGCTTGTAGGGGTAAGGGGTATATTGATTCGTTTTGACAGACGGGACATGATATCGTGAACCGCATTCGCAGCGGCTTGGCTATATCTGGATGGTGCCATTTCGACCAGCGGAGGCTCCGACGATGTTTGCCGTGAGGCCCGTCTATTCTAGTAAATAGTCGTGCGCCGTGCGAAACTTTGCGCTTTAGATGTGCGCAAAGTGGTTCTGTTTACTGCCAGTGCGGCGCTCTAGTTGAGCCTGGTCGATCGAGGTGGTCATGTATTGCGGCGGCGTGGTAGCTGGATGCGGAGGGCAACAAAGATAGAATGTAGCCTGCACGAGACAGCCACAGACGGCCGCGAGACGAATATCGTCATGCAACGAGGTATCGACAGTCAAACTCTCAGTGACGCTCCGAGTATCGTGAGAATGAAAACGACTAGCTATGATGAGGACGGAAAATATATGAAAGCCAAGGCTAGGCTGGGGAACTGAGCACGGAATGGACCGCTCGCAGAGCGGGTTCAGTGGACATAGCAGAGGAGATGAGAGCTAGATCGGATGCCAATGAGAATTTCACTGGGGCGTGCGGACGGCTTGCAAGGTTGCACATGATGAGGGAGAACGAGGGTCGGGGAGCGACATGAATGGCTCCGTTGAGAAAGCGTCGGACATGCAACTGGCCGAGACAGCTCACTCAGCGACTGGTTGCGCGTCGAGATTGGACAAGACTAGGGACTAGGCTGGACGATTTGCATGGTTCTCTAGACTTTGCAGGGGCCCAGCAGAGATGATCACCACACCGAGTAGCGTTGCGACACGGTGAATGGTAGGTTCCGCGGGGCAAAGTGTGATGAGGCTTGCATGTGCAGCAGTAGTACGGGGTACAGATAGACGGGAGTGGTGCAAGGCCTGCCCCATCTTTGCAGCATCAGCATCGCTTGAAATCTTGGAGAGAGAGGGAGAGAGAGAGAGAGAGAGAGAGAGACTTGGACGTTGCTGTCCTGCACAAGATGGTTTCGCTTGTTGATCGATTCCCGGGCGCCAACATTAGCGTATGTGATGCAAGTTTCCGCTAATCTCCGCATTCGAAGGAGGTATCGTTACAGTGCCGCAGGCGTGTACAGTACGGAAGAAGTTTTGGCAGTCTACATTTTTGTTAGTACTGCATGTCTCGAGTAGCATGTCGCACTCAACAAACAAGGCTCGCGATGCCAATGCTCGAAGAGACACATACAGCCTGAATGCATTTACACGAGTGGAGAAATACTATCCGGATATCGATGCGCAATGAATCAATGCTGATCGTAAGCGGCAGGGCTGCGTGATGTGATGCATTAGGCCATTCTTTGATGTAAACAGGTGTTTGTTGCAAACAATAAAACGAGGTAAGCTCCAGACAGAATATCGATAAAATTGCGGGTGAGAGCTAGACAAACGGGCGGCTATAGCGGCGCTGTGATTCGCCCAAGTTGGCCAATAATATAGCGAAACCCGTTGCCAGCCAACCAGCGAGCCATGAGGCGTGCAGAGAGGTAGCCAAGTTAGGACGTATTGTTATCCTCTCAAATCCTGCACAAAGTAATGATGACCAATAGATGGCTGGGGTGGCGTCGACAATTTGCCAGTAGAGCAGAAATACCGACATCAATTAATCGTGCGTGGGCCCTTACGTGGACGCCTCTACTTCGTAACTCAGCAGAAAGCCGTTCAGGGTGGCGTTGGTGCATCAACGTCTTGCAGGGCGTCAAGGCGTGAGCAGGCAAACAGCTTCGCCGAAATGCTTGTTGGCTGCAGGGAACGAAAAAGCCTTCTGCAAGATTTACTAGTCCAGTTCATCAAAGTACGGTAGATGCATGCTTGCCTTATGAAGAGATTACTTGCGCATAAAAAACTGGATAGGCGCAGCAACCGTGTTTGTGTCTGCCGCAACGATATCATCTAGAAACGTCGCTATGACCGACAGCATGGTTGGGACTCGCGGCTGGGCGCTACAGGAGCACCTTCAAGAAATGCTAGCGATCGATTAAGACCAGGTATTGAATATCGGACGAAGTTCTCTCCACCGCTGGTAAATGGTAAATCTGCTGGCCGGGCCTTGTTTGTCCACTCCCTAACTTCGTTTTTCTTGACGGGGAAAGACAAGACTGCGATATTGTCTGCAATGTTAACGTAGGAGCTTAATTGCTTGGCAAAACTCCGTCGAGCAAAGCCATATGTATATATTCACCTAGCTGGGTACTAGGTAGAGAGATGTAACTGCTCGCTACTCTAACTAAATATTGGTCGCTATACAACCTAGGTAGGTAGCCTCTGTACTCCGCTGTACTATCGCTATACTAGCCACGGTTAAGCTTCAGCTCTATTTTACACCCCCAACAACTCAAATCTTGCTTCCTGCATCGGCTGTACGAGAACGCTATCACATCAATTCATTCATCACGACCAGAATCATGCCTCTCCATACTCACTACCTCTATGGAGGCGAAAAGTAAGTCCACTCCGCCCGGGGTGCAGGCCAATACTTCGTACACTCCCCCTTCGTTTGCCCCCATGGCAGGCGCAAAACGAAACTTTGCCGCACCCATCCGGGTATCTTTCAGCAACTACCACAGCCCTGCTATGCTTAGACACACATCAATAAGAACGTTAAGGAGCTGACTCACTGCCTTGCGCGGTGCTTTTCCCCATTAGGAAATGGGATTCCGCCCGCTGGACAACGTCCGATGACCGCGTCCGTGGTGGCTCAAGCCAGTCGTATCTCACCGTCTCTGACGCCGACAAGACTCAGGCGTCCTTCCACGGCCATCTCGACACGTCCACCCTCGGTGGCGCAGGCTTCGCCTCACAGCATAGCCGCGGTGAGCTAGCACTCGATCTATCCAGCTATGATGGCATCCTTATCAGCATCGCGGGGCCGCACAAGGCCGATGGCAAACGCTATGTTCTGACGCTCAAAGACGAGCTTCTGCCGCCTCGCAAGGACGGCAGAGAAACGAGTTCCATCAGCTGGGAGGCCGAGTTTGTGGCAGAAAAGCCGGGTGACATCAAGCTGTCGTGGAAGGCGTTCAAAGCGACGTATCGAGGCCGAGATAAGCCGGATGCCAAGCCGTTGGACTTGGCTAACATCAAACGCTTGGGGTTGATGATGAGGAGGTATGTCTTGACGTGGACGCGAAATCGGAAATTGAAAAGAGGGGGCTTTATGAATATGAACAGGTTCCTATAAGCATGGCTTTATGGAGAATTTTTCGCTAACGATTTTGCTTGGTGACAGTTTCTTTGACGAGCAAAAGGGCGATTTCGCACTCTACCTGTCCGCCATCGCTGCGTACAAGGATGTTTCTTCTCAAGGCAATTGTGCTGATGCGGATGCTCAAGATGACTATGTCGATCTGAAGTCGCATCAATATTTTAAACAGGAGAGGAAGCCGTGGTGGAAAATAATTTTGTGCGGGTTCGTCTGAGCTTGAATCTATGATTGACGAGACAACGCAAAAGCATAAAAAATACGCAGTACATGACTTCTCGTCAATGGGCATCGATGGGCCTCGTATCTATATAACTTGATTCTTATAATGATATTTCTGTATTGGCAGGTACTCGCCATTGAATTGTTGCTGCCTTGTCATGAAAACCAAATGACTCAATCTATATTCGAAATTGATGCTTTTAGCCTCCGAAAATTTCAGAATCTTTGTCAATTCATTTTTATCGTGCCTTTTTCTGCATATGCACACAACTTCGGTCTTCGCTGCGCATGGCTGGTAGCTGGTTCACTGCTGGGGCCCCACCCACCAGGTGAGGTAGCGACGCTTGAGTTTTCTACCAAAAATCAGTTTGCCAAATTCCGAATGGTATCTGAACCGCCTACTTTTACCCTGCTTCGGCCTCGGAAACTTTGTAATTCAAATCCTTGAAACTTCATTACCGCAATTCACATCACAATCATGGCAGAGGCTGGCCTGACGCGCGCCACCTTTGCGAAGCTTTCGCCGCATCCATACCTGCTCGCCAACCTCGAGCCCTCCAGCCAAGACATTCCGCCCGCACGAAGCAATGGCCGCGCTCCGGACGAGGCTCGCACACCTGAAGTCAATCTCTCGTCGCTTTCGCACGCTCACGGCAGCTCACTGGTGCGCATTGGCGACACAACCGCCATCTGCGGCGTCCGCGCCGAGACCATCCTGACGACCAATATCCCCAACTACCGCGCCTCCAACACCGATTCGGAGCTGCGCGACTACGACCTGCTCGTCCCCAACATTGAGCTGGCGACCGGCTCCTCTCCCCAAAATCTTCCGGGCGGCCCGCCCTCGACGCTCGCCCAGACGCTCAGCACAAGAGTCTACTCGGCACTGCACAGCTCCAAGCTTCTCAACGCGGCCGACTTTCGCATATGGCACACACAAACAGCGGACACTACGACGGCTGACGATGATGAGATGCGTGATGCGGATGCAGAAGACGCGGATGAGTTCAGCGATGAGCGCCAGGTTATTGCCTACTGGGTGCTCTACATTGACATCTTCTTCATCTCGCTGGATGGAAACCAGTTGGACGCCGCCTGGGCTGCCACGCTGGCGGCCCTTCGCGATACCAAGCTGCCGCAGGCTCGGTACGACCCGGATAGAGAACTAGTCGTCTGCTCGAGAAAGTCTCCCAAGCCGCTGTCCGTCAATGGCTTCCCCATTGCCTGCACAGCTGTCGTTTTCACCGGCAAGGAAACCGATCGCCCGACCGAGGGCAAGTACTGGGTGCTAGTCGACCCAGATACATTGGAAGAGTCACTCTGTGACGAGACGCTTACGGTGGTGGCTGATTGCACTGGAGGAGCTACAAGGATACTGTCCATTTCAAAACACGGCGGCACCGTGCTGACGCCGGAGCATCTGCGGTCGAAACAGCTACTTGGTCTTGTTGAGAAGCGGTGGAAGGGCTTCGCCGATGCCATGTCAATTTAGCATAGCATCAATAAAAAAATAGCATGATACCCTCAATTGGAGGACCATCCGTAAACAGAAGGTCGGGTAGCTTTGCTTGGGATATATTTACCATCATGTAGCGGGTTATATTGCCCCAGCAAAACACAGTGTCATTTTTGCAGTGAAATGTATCAACCATTCGAACCACCCTTTCAGACGTTATTCTAGGGCAGTAGATACCGGCCGACAGCTTACTCTACCACTCAATTCAAGTAAAATCGCGGCGCCACGGGCCAGAGGCCGAAGACGCCGCGGACGATTAACTTGAGGCGAGCGGATAGAGAAGAAGAAAAAAATCCGAACAAAGTTCCCACACTGGCGAAGAACTTTGTGGGCGCGCTGGTGCTGGCCTGGCAGCCTGACAATGGACCACCCTGCCCACCGCCTAAGGCAGTGCCCCCACTTGACCAACTGCACGTCAAATCTCTTTTTTTTCCCCCTCCTCCTCTTCTTCTTCTTCCACCTCATTCCATCACAGCAGGCTCTGCGCAAGCATGGAATCCCTTTCAGACACTGATTGGGATGTAGTTATCAGCGGCACGGGGTTACAGCAGTCCCTCTTTGCCCTGTAAGCTTGGATTCCATCGAATAGGCGCATAGGTGTCCGCCTACGGAGAACCCTGACATTTTCTGACTGACCCCGTGTTGGAACGTAAAGGGCTCTCTCGCGATCAGGCAAGAATATCCTCCACGTCGACCCCGAAGGCTACTACGGAGAAAACGAAGCTGCTTTTGGCCTCCAGGAAGCCGATGCCTGGGCTCAGAAGCATGCATCGCCCGACGCGACCGGAATCTTTCGCGCCGCCGAGGTGACCAAGGCTGAGGGTGTGCCGTCGCCGCGTGGCTACAGCTTGGCCCTCGCGCCGCAGCTGATCCACGCCCGGTCCGAGCTTCTCAACAAGCTTGTCTCCTCCAAGGCTTTCCGACAGATTGAGTTTCAGGCCGTTGGTTCGTTTTTCATCTTCCAGCCTGCCTCGGCAGATGAGGCGCTGCCAACGCTCAACCGCATTCCGTCCACCAGAGAAGACGTCTTCTCAAGCACGGCGATCCCGGTTCGAGCCAAGCGGTCGCTCATGAAGTTTCTCAAGTTTGTGCTTGACTTCGAGTCGGAGCCTCAGGCCGAGGTTTGGAGGCCACACGCTGATAAGCCACTCGCCGAGTTCCTGGGCTCCGAGTTCAAGCTGGATCCCACACTGCAGTCCTACATCATCACTCTGACCCTCAGCCTCGATGGGAACATTACGGTCGAGGATGGACTGGTCGCCATCAGCCGCCACCTGAGCTCCATGGGTGTCTTTGGCATTGGCTTCGCAGCCGTCTACCCGAAATGGGGCGGCTTGTCCGAGGTGTGCCAGGTCGGATGCCGTGCTGCTGCCGTCGGCGGCGCTGTGTACATGCTTGGGACGGGCATCACAAATGTTGCAAAGCGTGCGGATGAGACGACCCGGCTGGATATATCTCTATCCAACGGCATGGCTGTGAAGGCAAAGACATTGTTTCGCAGCTCACAAACTGTCCCTGAAGATGGTGTGTGTCTGATGCGAATCACAGCCGTGATTGGCGCTGCTCTGCCAAGACTGTTCGAAGCGGTGATGGAAGGGTCTCCGACCCCGTCCGCCATCGTGGTGGCATTTCCTACCGGCTCAGTCTCGGACGACAGTGGGCATACGTCAGAGTATCCTATCTACGCCATGGTGCACTCGAGCGACACGGGGGAATGCCCTGCTGGTCAATGTAAGTCAACCAGTTTTTTTTTTTCGCATCTGCAAATTTCCCAGTGTCCGGATGAATACACATTACGAATACTTATCTACATTGTCTGATTTACAATGACGATTAATCTTCTGACAACCTGATTGACACTCCCAATATCCATTTGTTGTTTCGCATTGATTTGGAAGTACCACGTTTGCTAACCTCATCTGCGCTAGGTATCGTCTATTTGAGCACAATTTCCACAGCGTCGTCCAAGGCTATCTTGGATGCGGCCCTGTCATCGCTGCTGCATGCTGCTTCAGAGGGCTCGGCAGCCCTTGAAGTTGTTTATAAGTTGCAGTATGAGCAACTAGGGGCGAGAACGCCCTCGCTAGATACCAGGGAAGATGACGTCGTAACATTTGGTGCGCCAGTCCTCGACTTGGCGTTTCGTGATACCATGCTGCAGCCTGTGGGCCAGGCTTGGGAGAAGCTTACAGGCAAGGCTGGCGAAATTGATGCCGAGTACCTCGTGTTTGAGGACCGCGAAGGCGTGAGTGACGACGATGATCCATTTAACGGCTAGAATACCACGCATACAAGTAGATTCGTGTGCATTAATGAGGATTTATTATATTGACATACAATTGGCCTCAGGTCTCGAGGAACGAATGTCATTTCAGCAATGCTCTTGCGTAAACTATTTTTGCATTCCAAGTAAGCAAGAGTTCTTTGATGCCATTGGGGGGGGGGGGGGGG